>JAEANM010018343.1:0-12671 GCA_017656035.1 Myanophis thanlyinensis | reverse complement strand
CCTACCTTAACTTACCTGCGGTTGCGTAAGCATTTCACTGCATATCATACCATGTATGACTGTGTATGTGACCAATACATTTGAAATTATAATTGTAAATTGTAAAACTACTATGGCTAATAATAATAATAATTTGAAACTCTAAACTGAGAAAAAAGTGATTATTATATACCTGATCCCTGAGAGTCATCTGTAACTTTTTGTGCTGTCAATAGCATGTGATGACTTTGGACCAGTCATGGTCTTTCTGCCCCACCATTTCTCACTAAGATTATTCCTTAGGGAAAAGGGGAGGTGGGAGCAGCACTATGGATGCTGTCTTGAGCTCTTTAAGGCAAAGTAGGACATAAATCTAAATAAGAAATAAACAAATATCTTCGAAGAGCTTTTGTTGAAGCTTTGCTCTAAATTGGAGCCTAGGAAAGGGAATAGGAGGTGTTCCTAGTTTTGGCAACTGTCTTGAATAATGCTCTTCTGGTCAGGACTCTCAATGTTTAAGTTTTTGACTTATATCAAATTGTGGAAAAAGTGTTCTGTTGAAATCCTTCTGTACCTTTTCTTTGTGAATAATGTTGTTCCTGGTGGGTTTTTTTTTTTTTTGTGTCAGTGCATAACTTCGAACAAATATAAATTTACATTTAAATGAATATTCCGTAGTGGCAGATAGCCTTTTCTTTTAACTGGGGTTTAATTGGGGTGTGGCGGCGGTAGTTTTGAAAACAAATGAGGAAACTATGCAAAAAGTGAAATAATGAAAGTAAAAATATATCTTAAGAAATATTTTAAAATATATTATTTAATCACTGTATCGTTAGAAAACACTATCTGGCTATTAAAATTCCTGTTCATATCCATCCACTCATCCATCTGAAATGAAAAGGAAACCGAGCTGCATAAGAGGAAAGTAAATTTGCAATACTTCTATTAGCCAACCCACTGGAGAATAAATACAAAAGGATAATAGAGAGAAGGAAATTTATACCACAATTGTGAGAGGTGAGCACCTGTTGGATGAGATAATGTTCGCAACACATCTTCTTTTCTTGGCAATAGGTTTTGCACAAGTTAAATTAATTTACAACTTAATTTGATTAAATTAAATTAATTGTGCTATTAGTCTTAAAGTGCTGATCTTGCTCAGCAGTTTTGAAATCTGGCTCAGGGCTGATTCACATAACCACATTTACATACTAAGTTGTGGGTACAGTGAATTTGCAGTGTACCATTTTAATGATCCCAAGTGGTTTGGAGGCATATGAAAGGACTATATTGGCTGGTGCAGAAGGCATCCCCTTTCAGCTGCCAATCTTCCAGCAAAGATATCAGGTGAAATTTCCTACCCACCTTTTTCATTAAACAAGAGACTGCTGTGGATTGTAATAATAATGTGGTTTTAAATATGGTTTAAATATTTGAACATGTGGATTAGGAATTCTTCAAAAGATTTGCCCACATTTGTGTCAACTGATCAGAAATGCGATGTGAAATTATTTTGTACTTACAATGGTGTTTATAAATGGCACAAAGTAGGCATTTAAAACTACCCCTCAACACACCACATTTAAATATTATTAATAACAACTCACATTTGTAGGCTGCTTGGCTCTCAATGACTCAGCGAATAAAAAAAGCATTAAGTGTGAAATGATTTTTTCTTGATTATGCTTCAAAATATTTAATAAGGAGAGAAATTATCATCATATAAGGTTTTGTGATATTAGATAGGAAATAGTGGAATAGTAAGCAAATTGAATTAATATGTATGGATTTAGCAGGGAAGAGTGGACATGCTGAATTTATAAATTTCAAATGGTGCTTTCCTTGAAAGACCAGCTGGTGAAAATGTGGGAATATGTTTCCATGTGTAAAATAACTACACAACTGAGATGGAAAGAAAATTATTATTGAATTAAATATTTTTCTGCCTCAGTTGTGTTGCTTTTTCGTTCAGCTAGAGTTTGGCAACCATTTGTTGATAGTAACATTCAGAAAAAGTCACATTATAACTTTTCACTTTGTTTTCTTATTTAATTTTGCTGGGCTTTGCTGTTTATGGCAGTACTCAGTCTTGGGTACCTGGTTGTACTTGTTGTTTCGCTTATGAAATTTACTTTGACAAGCAGATCAAGGTTATATAAATTCAAGATAGTTACGATATTCAAATAATAAGGTTGAAGCGGAAGACTGGAGTCATATTTAGTCCCTTCATAAGAGAGAAGTTCCCCACTTTCCATCAGGAAAAAAAGTATTTTGCTTCTTTTTTCCCTTTTGTATTTTTTTTAATCTAACAGCTTTTTCCTCAAGTGCTGTTATACAATGCAAAGCTCCTTAAACTGTTCAACACTGATATACTATGATCAAGTGAAATTTGAGCTGCATCATTTTAACAGATCACAGAATTCAAACCTTTTTGGTAAATTATACTTTATTTAATTTCATCATTTTTATTACACTTTGGTAAAAACTGAAGAGAGGTGGGCCCCAAATGCATTACTTGAATCTAAACAGACTTGGTTGGAAAAATTGAATTCTACATTTTAAGCAAAACTTCCCCTTAGCCTTCAAAATCAAATTCCTTTTGTTACTTAAATGACTCAATTTAATATGAACATTTATCAAGTTTGATTGGTATAAATATCAATGGGATTCTAGATTCTGTTAATTATTATCCATATTGCAAGACAGAAATCATACAGGTGTTGACAGTTATGTGATTCTGATTGTGACTGCACATTAATACTTTCTAGTAACAAACATGCAGAAGTTAATACTGTGAAAATTGAAAGTCATATATCATATAAACATATACAAAAGAAATGTTATTCAGATGTGCAAATAAAACAGAAAAAGGAGCGTGAAGAGTGAATATATTTCTAATTTAGACTAAACGATATAACTGGGAATCTTTAATGAGTGATCGTTGTAAATCATATGAAAGAATGGCTGGTTGCAAATGTAGATAATAATCTTTCATTCTTTGTGTTACAATTAGGATTTTATTTTGCACCCAAAGGCCATCTGATCTAGCAAAGTTGCAACAAGCTGCCTCATAATGAGTAGAAATCTGACCTTCCCAAAACGCTTCAGAGAACTGACTTGCATTTCATCTCTTGGTTAGTGTAAAAAATTAGTATAAACACCAGTGGGATGCTGCCACTTGGCAGCTCTTGAGGGAAGGTCTATCTGCTCCTATGCCTTCCTAAGCTATTGGTAAAAGCATCTTGGAACATGGTCACATTTATAATACCTGCACTTTTAATTTACTTTTTAAAAAGAATGGCTTCCTTGGCTTTATTTCAAAGGTTAATTTGAAACCATTCATTCATTTGAGTTATGGATATTTTTGCTGTTTTTCACAGTGTGCAGTGAAAATAAAATCCCACTTAGTGGGATTCACAACTGCCGCTCCCCCCTTGCTCTCCCCTTATTCAGGGATGCGGGATGAAGCCTCCAATTCTCAGGCCTCAGGGAATCCTGGCGTAAAAAAAATCTCAAAAAATATGAAAACCATGCAGTACAATTCACTCCTAGCTTACACAACCGGTGTTTTACACAATGTTTGTAACATCAAAGCAGCAAGCCAGCCGCTGAGTTGCAGTGTGTAATAATTTCCACCGTTGCAAGGGCTCGCACTGCGCAATGCATGATACTCAGAAAAAAATTATTTTTGGAGTATCATGCATTCCCTTGATACTCCGGGTTCATGAGCTCATGAACTCGCAGAACCCTAGAGTTCTGCCGAACCCCAGTTGAGAAATGTTGCACCTGATTTGATCATGCAGGTTCACCTATGCAACATCTGTCCCACTTCTACAATTCGCTTCCTGATTGCGATCCTCCTTCTCAGGGCCAGGGAAACAAGATGAAGCTGAAGCAAAGTGGTCCAGCAGAGAACTTGCTTTCCAGTGGAAAAGGACATAAACCCTCCTCTGTGACAACACTCTGATTTGTGTAGAAGAGAGGGGGAATGCTAGGGGAAGATAATCTACAGGACTTCAACTGTCAAGACTCCTCTGCCTTTCCCCAGTGTGGCCTTGGGGTTCTGTGTCCCAATACCCATTTTTCCTTTGGCTACCAATGCAAACGGTGCCTTGCCCACCAGCCACAGGTAGCTTTTTAGGCTCCAGTAGGAATATCAATACATTTATTTCCAAGGTTCTTCTGTGTTTTCTACTTTACCTCCTTGCTTGCTGGATAGCTCCGTAGCTACCCACAACTATCATTAAGACAGGCAGCAGTGCCCTCCAGCAAGGCAGGAGAGAAGGGTAGGGATCACTCTGGTAGGAGGTAGCTAGGTACTCAGAAAGTTGGGAGAGAGATAGCGGGAAAGGGGAAGAGTCACTCTCAGCCCAACTTATCTCAAAAGGCTGTTGTAGGGAAAAGAGAAGGAGGACGGAATATCATACCCATGTTTCTCCAAAAAGAAGGCCAGGTCTTATATTCTTTTGACACCCCCCCCCAAAAAAACCCAGATAGGCCTTCTTTTGGAGGGTTCTAATTATTGATTCACCTCGCAGCAGTGTCACCCACAGCCCCACCGAGCAGGAGCCCACTGTTGACCCATTTTTTCTGTAGCCGCTTGCCACCACATGCATGCATCGCCCTGGCCTCCGTTTCACCTTCAGATGCCTTCCGGAAAGCCATCTGCAGCCAATAACAGAGCTCCGGATCGTCCCAGAGCTCTATCATCGGCTGCAGAGGGCTTTCCAGAAAGCATCTGAAGGCAAAATGGAGGCTGGGGCAATGCGTGCGAGTGGCGGCAAGCGGCCGCAGAAGAAGTAGCCACAGAAGAAGGTGAGGCAAGTGTCGGGGTGTGTGAGGCCTGGTAAGTAGGGCAGCTCCACCCCCTCATCCCCACCCTAGCTTATTTTTTACCTGTGTGCCTCACCCCACCCTCTGCACCCCTGGGTGGGCAGAGCCTTAATTAGGGCTAATTTTGTAGGTGGGGCTTAATTTCATTGCATGCACTGAAAAACATGATAGGGCTTCTTTTCAAGGTGGGTCATCTTTTTGGTGAAACAGGGTACATGGATGCCACCTTGAATTACTTATAAAGCAATAAAGGTGGGATAAAAAACAAACAGTTTCTTTCCCTGCTCCTTGCTCCCCTGAGAGCCCCGTACTATTAGTACTAGCATCACTGAGAATTTTAGATTATGATTGATAGGTTTGCACAACAGATTGTAAGTTTTCCAAAGATTTTGATATACCCAGAACATTGACAGAACATTGAATTGCAGTACCTTCTTCCCCTCTATTCTTCATAGAGCAATTAGAGTGCTAAACCAGTTATATATTCTGTATGGCTAAAGTATTTAGACTACAGATAAATAGTTATATGCAGGCAGGAAAATGGGCAAAGCAATATTCATACGCCGTTTTTAAGATCCAGCTTTTATTATTAGTTGTCAGAATTCGGAGATGTTTCTGGTTATCCATGGTTTGAAAGATAAGGTAGCCCTGTGCATGCTTTCGGTTTTTCACTGTTTCTACTCGACCAATGAACTCAGCTTATTTTTAATGATTTGCTGGTTTATTCAAACAGAACGTTTCTCACAAACTAAAATCAAAACTCCAAATAGGAGTTTCCTGTTCTTGGATAAACAGAAAGTGATTTATCCAGATGTAAGATTTATTCCCAAATAAAAATGTTATACTCTGAACAGATAGTCAGTCACAACTTCAATAAGTCCAAGTTGGACATTTGGATATAATCTATTTGACGAACTCATTAACCATTGTACAGTATTTCAAAGAGCTTTTTACACATTAACTTGCTAGGTTGTTAACCTTCTTCCGACATTTTATTGAGATAGTAATTTTTAATTTAATCTATTAGTATAATCTCTGTATTATTTGAACATAACTTAGTGGAAAATTCAGCCCATCACCCCATCTATCTATTTCTCTATGCATCTTTGAGTTCAGGTACTTTCCATAGCCATTTATTTGTGAGCAGTAGAAACAAAATTTTCCCACTGGACCAAGCCTCCAGAAGATTAACACCTTCCTTTCTTCATCCATTGTTGGTGGCATCCCATTTAGAAGATCTGTCAACACATCCCTATTTAATTCCACACCATTTTTTCCCCTAAGTGGTATGAAGCTGCCTAACACTGTAGTAAAATATTTCCATTATTTTATTATGACTTGAATATCCTAGTTAAGACAGAAAGAATACAGGCAGTCCTTGGCTTACAACCATTTGTTTCGCGACTGTTGGAAGTTGCAACGATACTGAAAAAAAGTGACTTACGACTGGTTCTTGCACTTACGACCAGCGCAGCGTTAAAAATTTGGCTGCCTGGCAACTGGCATGTATTTACAACAGCTGCAGTGTCACAGAGTTCACATCATGGCCATTTGTGATGTTCCCAGCTGGTTTCCGACAAGCAAAACGAATGGCTGGATTTGCTTAACAACCATGTGACTCAAAGACTTGGGGGAAAAATTTTGGAACTTGGATGTGATACATGTTGACGGCAGCAAGATTACTTTCCGCTCAAAAATGGAAAGGCTCTTCAACCCCGACAATGGACGAATGGCTGCAAAAGTTGATGGAGTTAGCAGAGATGGCTAAATTGACTGCTTTGATGAAGGAAAAAAACCACAAATACCTTTGTTTCTACCTGGAAACCGCTTCTGGACTTGTGTTTGAGGTAGAAAAAAAAATGAAACTTTGATTTTGGGTTTTACCGATTAGATAGATAAGGTGTTACAGAAATGGCTAGTTTAAACTATTGCATAAAACTAAAAAGTTGTAGTTTGATGTAAATTGCCCTATTCTACTACACCAATGGGAGTCGGAAGTCAATGCCTTTTCTTTCTTTTCCCTCCTTCTTTTCCACACTTTTCCCTTCCGTATTTCTCCTTCTTTTTGCTTTTGCATTTTTTTTTGCTATGCTATATCATAAATTAATCAAATTGTTATAAATTTAAAAAAAAAGAAAAAGAACCATGTGGCTCACTTAACAACTGCAGTGATTTGCTTAACAAGTGCAGAAAAAAAGGTCATAAAATTCGGCAAAACTCACTTAAGAACCAACTTGCTTAGCAATGGAAATTCTGGTCCCAATTATAGTCACAAGTCGAGAACTACCGGTATGTGCGATAGAAACTATATACATATGCAATATATTATACTGCACCTCTTTCAAAGAAGAGTAGAGCAGATCACTTAATTTACACATGGCTGCTTACCCAAACGCTTTCCTACCCAAGTGTTTTCATAATAGATGTTATCATGTGTTCTCTAATTGCCAAAGTTATTACTGATTGATTTGAGTCGAACACATTTCAATAACTGCTCCCAAAAAATTAATCCGCTGTAGCCAACTGTCTAAGATTAGCAAAATGGGTTGGAAGAGACAGGAAGTGTAACATACTCTGAACGCATGTGGCAGCTTTTACAAGATCAGTTCAACATGCTACAGCCCACAACAGGAAAAAAAACAACGCCTATGATATATTTTTTTTAATGCTAAATTCCTCAGCTGGCTACAGGGTAGCAACCTTAAACAGGGAAACAATGAATTCTGACCACGTCAGCATATATTTTTCTCAAGGCTCTAATGTCAGAAGGATTCACGCCTACCATCTTTTTTTCCTTCCGCCCACAGAACTGGCCAAAGGCTTTAGGTGGGGCAGGGTCAAGAGAGAAAGTTGTTCTGGAGTACATCAACATTTTAATTTAATTTATCACTCCCTGAACAACCCGAGGAGGCACAACGTCCTGCGTATATTATATATGAATATGGCATAATATGAAAATCCCACATCTGCACATGGATGAAGCATCCAGCACATGCCAATGAAGTAAACTCCACTCTGATAAATGCCGACTTTATCTCAATGTATTTCTGTTGGTCACTGTGCACTAAACCCATTTAGCTGGCTGAATTACTACCACTATGGTATACTGTTCAAAATCCTACCAAATGGGACCAAGAGTTATTTGAAAAACTTGAAAAATGGAAGCCTTGTATAGGTAGTGTTCAACTTATGACCACAATTGAGCCCAACATTTCTGTTGTTAAGTGACAGATTTGTTAAGTGAGTTTTGTCCCATTTTACAACAATTGTTATGTGAATCACTGCAGTGGATAAATTAGTTATCTAGTTGTTAAATGAATCTGGCTTCCCCCTTGACTTTGCTTGTCAGAAAGTCACAAAAGGGGATCCCATGACCTTGGGACACAGCAACGGACATGAATATGAACCAGTTGCCAAGCATCTGAATTTTGACTGCATGATCATAGGGATGCTAAGGCTGTAACTGTGAAAAACGGTCGTAAGTCACATTTTTCAGTGCTGTTGTAACTTTGAATGGTCACTAAACGAACTGTTATAAGTTGAGGACTACCTGTAGATGCAAGAAATCAGTTCGTAAGAGACAGGAGACGATATACTTTATGGAAAATATATTTCTCCAAAATTCCTTAGTTGGATATGACAGCTGGTAGCTAACCTTGTCATAAGTTCGCTGACTCACTTTTTAAAAAAAATCAGCAAAAACAGTCAATATATTTCTCCCTCCAAAGATGCTAGGTAAATTATGAACTAAAATACAAAATTGTGCTGTCTGTATCAAGGGACAATCCTATAGCTACTTCTATATCCTTGTTAGCTTCCACTGGGAAATAAAATCATGCCTAACTAGATCCAGTAGGATTTTTCTCATGTTCAGTGGGACACAGTTTGAAGAAAAAAGGCATAATTTAATGCTGCACCCTGTTAGATAATCTGAGCAAACTTTCCATAAGTTTATATAATGCAATATGTAATTTGTGTTATTTTGCATAATTTATTCAACTAATGGGGAGGAATCAAGGAACTACCCAAGGCACCAAAATACTGCAACTCATCACTGAAAGCTGTATACAACTATTGTTTTGGCTTCCAACATTTCAACTAGTGTTATCTATATACTTTCAAATTGTAACATGCTTTAAATAAGGATTACACACTTGGTTTTGAAAAGGAAAGTTAATTTTGACTCCTGGAAACCACAGCCCATGTAAAACACTGTTTAGTACTCATAACACTAGATCCCTATGTCATTTGGACTGCTTTATCCATTACTACAAATCAAGGCATCCTAAAAGTACTTAATGTATACCCGCTTACATAGTATCCACTTGATCTTTACATTTATAGTGGACTGGATCCGAATGTCTCAGGCGACTGTTTAGTGATACACCCAGTGCCACGTGACATTCTGGGAAAAGACCAATTGGGAAAGATTCTCTAAACCAGGGGTCTCCAACCTTGGCAACTTTAAGACTTGTGGGCTTCAATTCCCAGAATTCCTCAGCCAGTAAAGCACACAAGGGAACAAGGCAAAAAAAATGGATGTGGCTTCCGCAGCCAATTCCAATATTGAAGTTTTAAAGGAGTTGAAGTCCAGGGTATAAGGTTAAGAAGACAGAGGTTTACTTTCCACCTGACTCCTAGTCACCTTGCACACCTTTATGCTGGCCTTTCGGTATCCTTTTATTTGCAAATCCGTATCAAATTCATTATCTCAGCCTATCCTGCAAGGCAGGGTAGGGTTACAACATACTTTCTAATTGAACAGATGGGAAACTGAGATTCAGGTAAACCAAAATACCTGCCCAAGAAAGAATTGCTAAATGCATAAAGTTCAAAAGGAGAAATGAATCATCCATACCTCCTCCCTCCACCCCAGATCAAGACCAATCATAAGCTTTTCAAAATGAATTTTTCATTTCATTTGTTATGTTAACCACCATACTTGCAGCATTTCCCAGGGCAGGATGAACTTTGGGCCACCCCTCACTTAACATTTAAAGATACTTGGGAAGGTCTTGTGGAATCCAACCAAGAGATTCCATCTCCAACTACCTCAAACTCCTGGACCTTTTGAGAAGCCCATACAAAATAGGGCATGACACAGCAGCCAATCCCTAGCAGATGGTTATCCAAAGTTCTATACAGTTTTCAAAAAAGAGGCTTCCTTTTTAATTAACATGCCCATTAAACTAAAGATAAAATGTCCTTCAAACTGAGTTCATTTCTTAGTGACTTTATGAGACAGGCCCACATTGATTTCTTGGCAGCAAAACTGAAGTGGTTTGCCAGTGTCTTGTTCCAGAGGCTTTTTTTCCCCTTGCCAACTTTCCAAATTTCAAAACCTTCCACTCCATTTCAAAGCCATCAAAGCTACTAGTTTTACAAACTGACTTCCTCTCGACCTACTTCAACTGCCAATTAGAGGGCTGTTTTACCTCAGTGAGAAAGGACAGGTCGGATTCACTCTAAGCCAGGCGTGTTCATCCTGCAGCTCATGGGACAGCTAGTAATGTGGCCCTACAAGATCATAAACTTTATAATATATATATTATATGCATACATACACACCTGCGCGCATACACACACACATATTATGCAGTCCAAAACAATTCCTCTTCATTCAATGTGACCCAGATGAACCAAAAGGTTAGACAACTATTGTAGGAGATGACCAGACTGTGACCAAGGGGTCAGTCTTGAGTCCCTTCATGCTTACAAGAAATCTAAGTCCAGCACACCTTGAATTCTGTTGACATTTATACCGCCAGTTTGTTTTGACAGTTAGTAGTTCAGATTCTTTTAGAGAGTATCAGTATGCAATAAACCTATATTCATCTGAACCGCCTTGACTCCTGATTTCCTTTGCTTGATACCCATATGCTAAACAATCCTGGAAAGACTCCCTATCTGAAACCCTGAAGAGCTGCGTCTTAGCCAGTATTGACAAGATGAGGCTAAACAAACCAGTGGAGGATATAGGGTGGTTCCCTGTAACACATGAGGAGTTCCTACCAAGCCTCTGTGGGAGATCCATGAGAAAGCATTATTGCCTTCAAGAGCAACACTTCACACTTTGTAACCAAGAGCTTACGTATGAGTTTGCTTTTTGTCTCCTTTTTTGATTTCTCTTTTTGTTTGGTAGCTTTAAATAGTAAGTTGTAAGGATAGGATGAGTTGTCTTATAACTCATTTTGGTAATTCAGCTTAAGAAACTTTTTTTGCTAAAGAGCATAATAAAATGCTTTAAGTGAATAAATATTGTATTCATGCTTTATAAATAAAATGCTTTAAGTGAATAAATATTGTATTCATGCTATTCATAATTTTATTTTGCAACATTATTTAACATGAAAAAACCATTTCCAACTTTTAAAGCCTATCTTTCTATGGAAAATGCTCTACCCCTTTGATGGTTTAAATCTGCACTTTCTGTTTCCTCTTCATCTTGATTTATATGATAATTTCACAGTAATATTCTAACAAAATGTATCCAGACACGTTTATAATGGTGTTCTAAGTTTTGTGATTCCGTTTTCAATCTCTTCTCCATCTTGATCTCTAACACATTCAAGCATCACAGCACACCAAGAACATATCCCTATCTCCCACTAAACACAGCAAGATGTCCATTACAGTTACTATTTTCAGAAGGCAGGTCCTCATGAGGAAACCTTAGTCTTATCTATAATCTTTCCAGACTGATGTGAGCATTTTGAGGTAGGCCCAGCCAAGGAATAAGCATCGCCAGGATACCAGAAATGCTCTTTATTGTGGTAAAATATAATAACATTGGGGGGCATGATGGCTCAGTGATTAAGACGCTGAGTTGAATTTATCAGCTGGAAAGCTGACAGCCTGAGTTCGAGACCCATGTGCTGTGCGACAGGTTGAGATCCTGTTACTCGTCAGAGTTTCTGCAACCTAGCAGTTTGAAAGCTTGCAAATGTGAGTAAATAAATAAGTACCACTTCAGTGGGAACAGTTACTGTGTTCTGTACTTTCATGCTGGCCACGTGATGATGGAAACATCTATCAGCCAATGCAGGTTCCCTGGGCTGAGAATCGGAAATGAACACCAGCCCCTTGAGTTGGTCACAATTGGACAAGGGAAACCTTTAAACCTTAGAATTACAAAATCTTGAAAGTCTATCCAAGTTTCTCTTTGTCCTATTTTATACTAAACGGAATCAAGACAGGGTTATTCCCTCTCACCTTTTCCTTTCAATGGCTCTCTCATATCGTATCTTCTCTCTAACTTCCACAAGATCAATTCTACATTCTGTTACCTAGGCACAGTTGAAGGTGGCTAAAGCCTCCATCCCAGGCATCCATTCACACTTACCCAAGTCCATTCCTACGTACTTTAAAAAGAGTGAATGAAGGTACTTAATTCTGCTTGCAGCTGACATTGGATGGGAGGCAAAGCAAAGCTTAGGGGATTCCACCAACTGTGCCCTTAAATTATCCTGCTGTATGTAAAACTGTATGTACAGGACCTCTTGCAAACCTCATTACTGAGGCAGATTATTGCTCAGCCACCAGGGCAGTGCAAATTATGCTGGCTGGTTTTTTTTTTCCTGTTGCTTAAGGACTGGAGGAATACACATTAATGCCTTTGTGAGGCAGAACCCCAAATTGACATTTTTAGCAAGTTGTCTGTTCAAACCCTCTATACTTTTTTTTCTGAGCAGTATCACACACAATTTAGGACACTTGCCCTAAATCTAGTATTTGGGCAAGCTGCCATTTTATGAATAGTTTCATTCAATACACATGGATGCCAAAGTTTGAAAGGGGATAGTATGTCTCAGTTCATTATAGAGCCAGTTAGAATTAGGGTTGTTGTTGTTGTTGTTGTT
>JAEANM010018342.1:0-12671 GCA_017656035.1 Myanophis thanlyinensis | reverse complement strand
AAAATATACTGCAGCAATACTTCAAAGACTCACAGAAAGCTCACATTTTAGCAGTTGCTATGTCCCTAATCTGATATTGAAAAATTGAGAAAAATGCTAAGAAAAACCAAAATGTAGATATGGCCACAGAATCTTAGCCTTGGACAATATGATCCCAGAACTAAAAACCTCAACACCACAGTATTATGGAAGGAAGACATGAAAAGTAGATCACATACAATACTTGCAATATAGAAAATGTTAGTTTCAATCCTTGACATTTTAAGATAAAAAACAATTCATTAAGAAATATAATGGAAAAGGATTTTGCCTAAGACCTTTTTTTCTGATTAAAGACGAGAAAGAAATTTGTGTCACTCAAGATATGATACTATATGTCAGTAGAGATGTGAAACGTATCACAAAATAACAAAAATCAAGGGGATTGTGACAGTGAAAATTAAGTCGATATAAATGTTTATTATAAAGAATAATTAGGCATTTAGGATTTTAGGAGTCCAAAGTGATTTAAAATATGATTCAAAGTCAAATGAGTACAGTTTATATTAATGGAAAATGGTGGTTGATAATCTGAATTTGTTTTCAGGGGATAATCCACATGGTTTTACATGTCTAACTTCTTTTATTTTAATATTATTATTTTAATATTAGGTTTAAGAATATTTCAATGATTAAATTAATATTTTCAATATTAATTAGGAATGAACTTTAGAATAGTGCAGGGAAAAGGATTGATAGGAAAGTGGTCTAATCACTACGATTCCTGAGTGTTCAGAAGCTAGATTTGTCTGGATCCGTGCTCTGAAAGGCTATTCTGCTTAATTTTCTCTTTATCGTATATTATACTCAATAGATTTCTGAAGATGTTCATCATGTTGACAAGAGTTAAAAAAGAATTTCAACATCGCCATGTAGTGATGTACAATTAGGCATCATCAATGTACAATATTGATGATTCTTTACCCTGCGCTAACCAGTAAGATTTCCAAGTGGCTACATGTAGATGATAATACAAAACCATCTGATGTAGCATTCTGCTAAATCTAAGCAGATCATATTCAAATCAATGCTAGGAAGAGGAAACTGCTTGGGACACTCATGTATGTTATTTAGAAAACTATGCAAAAAAGCAGGATCCAGATGTAATGATGTAAACACATTATGCTGACAGAACTTCATCCTGTTTGACAGAGACCAGCAGCTCAACTTTCTCTTATAACTTTTCCAATAAAATTTACAACTGTATATATTTCCCATTTTTGAGACAAAATAAAAATATTTTATATAATAATTTTGTGAGATGCTTCTTTTTGGTGACATCATGAACATTATCCTTTACAAAGAAAAGACCATGACAGCATTCTCATGGATTACAATGAGCAGACCAATCTTTTAGAAACAAACCAAGAATCTGTCTGTTTTCTTTAAAAAACAACAACAATCCAAAATCAACAGTTGTCATGTATATCTAAGAAAAACAATCTCCTGTGCTTCATTGGAGATCTCTAAAAGCAATGCTGGGCTTAGACTGTCAGTACTACATTCAGTAAACATATTAATCCTGCATTTTTGGCTATTATCATAGGCCTAGTGCAATTTCCATTAAACCAGATGGGAGTTTTGATACTGAGAAAAATATTTCCTAGCTAATATTAAGTTGTCAAGGCAAATTCCAATAATAGAATTACTCTAGAGTCTTATTTGGAATTTGGAGGTTGTTTAATTTCTGACAAAGCAGCTTGATTTTGTTTTAAAAGTTGGATACTTCAAATATAGTGAAAACAATAAGAACATAACATACAACAACAAACTTCTGAAACTCTGCTCTTGCCTTTCTAGTCACTTGGACTTTTGGTTTCTCTACCCTCTAATATGGCCATCTTTGGTTCTCCCATCTTCTTTTCTGTATCTTCTATCTTGATTTCCAAAACTATTTTGGCATCTTGCAAATCCTCTCCTAATCTCCACCATACCATAGATTATCTTCCTCTACAGGCACAAATTGCATACTTCCTAGTAATCATATGTCTTGATGGTTTCTCCAGTGATAAACAGTTTCCAAGTCCAAAATGAATGGATCAGCTAGTCTACATGCCTTAAAACTGCCAAATAGCTATATTATATTTTATGAGATATGCTCCTAAATAAAAATAACATTTTTTCATGAGGGCCTATGCTCATCCACATTATCTCAAATTATTTTTCAAAGACAATATTCCTGCATCTGGATGTGGTAGAAAAAAAATAATACAATGAGTAAGGATGGCCCAAATCTTGGAGACCAAGATCCTTCATTGGCCCCAACGTGGCTGCTGGCTGATTTTACAAAATTATTTTTCCCAAAAATAATTTATCCAGAAGCAGTTCTGTCAAGACAAACCAGGTCATTAGAGCAATGAGAGTTTATACAGCTCCCACAGTGGCTGTGGACTGACCTGCCAACACTATGCAGCTCTCAAGTGACACTCCCCAGAAATATTTCAAATAGATATCATATTTCAGTGATGAATGCAAGCATCTGAACAAAGCTTTTTCAGGAAAGCTCTGTAAGTTTCTGGATAATATACATTTTCTTTGGCAACATCCCAGCCTTATAAGTAAACAAAAATTCTGAAACTTATGTACATCATGATCTTATCCACTAAGCAATATTATGGTCATTTTAAACATCCTTCCTATTTAGAATGGCATGATGAAAGGAAGCAAATGTTTGAAATGGGAAATGACTCTCAACTGTCTTTCAATTTTTTCTGTGTGAGAGATATTTGGGCTAAAGGAAGCAGTTGCACAAAATGTCACAAGGATCAGCATATTTGTTGGATTGACTGCTGCCCTTCAATGCACATTAAATGTTTCTTTTCAAAACACTTCAACAATGCAGCAAAAAAAAAAAAATCCACAGGATGCTTGTTTTATTTCTTTGCTGCTCTTAAGTGTTGTTTGTTACTCATATAAAATATTTGAGTATCAGGGTTAAAGGGAGACAAAAGGTTTTTAGTCTTTTACACAATAGCACAGCAACTTTGGACTCTTGGTTTTAGAGTGGTGCTCTCAAATGTTGTGTTCTCAGCCAACACATTCCATTTTGATAGGCAATTCCCTGTCAATGTCTTCCGGCGCGCATTAAAAACCCACCTATTTCAGCAAGCCGGTCTGGCCTAGTACTTCAGGGGTTTTTAAATTTGTCTTTAAATTAGTTTTAAATTTTTAATCAATTTTAATTTTAACTGTTTTTACATTGGGTTTTAACTGATTGGCCACTTCTATTTGTATTTTTAATCTGGTTTTTAATTGCATATTTCTGTTTTTTATTGGGCTGTACACCGCCTCGAGTTCTTCGGGAGGGAGGCGGTATACAAATGCAATAAATAAATAAAATAAAATAAAGATTTTAAGGTGTATTCTAGCAGATGCCAAGTGTGACAATGAAATTAGGTTCCTTGTTTTATAGGCATCCACCCAGCATTCTTCTACAGCTAAACATAACAATGTTATCACAAATAAGCAACATGTAGGGCACCTCATTTGCTATTACTTCTCATTATAGTTTTCAAGTTGATAACAATTGCTTAGGATTACGCTGACAAAACTTTCTTTTTTTACCAGTTAGCCAATTTCTTTATTTGGTATTGAGCTGCCATTTTAAACTTCCTTAACCTGGTGCATTGCAATGGCAACACCCAGAATTCGGAAATATTGTTAAAGTCACCATTTATCCAAGCATGATGACTTGGCATTATCATACAATAATCTTTCTTCTCCTTCCATACTGACACAGTTACCAATGTACACAATTTGTTCTGTTACAACAGTTCAAATTGACTCCCTATCTCTTCATTTAAGCTTGTTTCACCAATCCTTCAAGGACTTGAGTCTCTTGCTGTATCTATTTAAATTCAACCAATTTTACATTCAAATCAAAATTATAAGTGTGAGGACTGGTTATAAGTCACATTTTTCAGTGCCACTGTAACTTTGAAAGGTCACTAAATGAGTGTTACAAGTTGAGGACTACCTATATTCTAAAGCAAACGAATATACAATTCACTTATAAGTGAAAAATTCTCATTGAAGTTTGAAATCTCAAACTTTCCAGCCCAGGAAAGCTAAAGTGGCATGTACGACTGAGAGTAGCTGCTGCAACACCTCAGGACGGTCCTAAACATTTCCTACCTGAAATGTCTCTTTGGGAGGTATCGCTGAAAGGGTACTTCCTACAGCTTATTGCAATAGAAAAAAGGAAAATCTTAATGCCATGACCTGACCCAGTGTGGTTTTATTTAAAGACTTACCACTCAAATATGGACATTAAAGTCCATTAAAGGTTTGACCCTAATGAATTATTTGAGGCTTAACATTTTTTTCTTCCCTATCCATTACAACGAACGTTCATCCCCAGGGTTAGTGATCCAGCATGTTTTACCTCAAGAGTATATGCGCTTTCAATCACCATTATAAAATGAGGAGGGGTCTTCAATCTGGGCACTCCGCCAGCTTTGCTAAAACTTTCCACTAGAAAAGGCTTTTGTTTCTTCTCTGGAGCTGCTAACCTAGGCCAAATAAAAGGAAGCGTAGGGAGGGAGCAATAGGGGGAATTTGAAATCCAGTCCAGTGTGCGTTGACAGTATTACTGGGCCTTGCAGAAGACCTGTAGGTTGTTCTAATGACATCTGGACTACTGGAAATTAGTGAGCACCCACCAACGTTTTAGGAAAAAGCTAATTATGGCACCAGTAGACTAAACTTAAATCTCGGAGAGCCAATCATTCTAATCATAAAGCTGAGGTGCATAAAAAGGATATATTTCAACACAAGAAGAATTCTGTCTGGTATAGTTCCTGTTCAAATAAACTATACAACTAAACCATGTGCATAATTGTGTGTGTGTGTGTGCGTGTGAGACACTCCACCTCTTCTTACACATATGGTGCAAAAGCAAAGGCTTAAATAGGAGAAATATAGACATGGTAGACTTCTAACAGTTGGGCAGTGTAAATGGTTCTTGGGTAGCGGACAACCTCCACAATTCCCAGCACTTGTTTAAAAAAGTTATTTTAAGGAGAGAGCTTTAAAAATAGTTGGCCAAGGTGCAGCATTCAGTAATACTTTTCCTTTACCAGGTTCTTCTCCCCAACCCACAACCTTTTTACATACCCGTGCAGGTGTTTAATATGCCTAATTTCCCCCCTCCCTTTTATCATTAACCACAAATGTCATGTATGTATTCTAGGACAGAGGGCTATAAAACTCTCAAGTAAATAGAGAGAATTACAGATGGCAAAAATTGACTGACAATAAATAAATTTCCTGATGAGTGACATCTACTCATTGCCAACCAGTAACCCCAAACCCAAGGACCTCTTTCTTATGGATATACCAGGCTTCGCAAGGCTATTGACCATGCTGATTGGAAAATTCAGAGATTTGTATTCTCAATACTTCTAGAAGGCACCAATTTGAAGACACCTGGTGTATACATAGTTCTGTACAAAATATCAAGTTGATTAAGTTAAGCCTTTCTTTAGAAAGAAGAGGGAGTAAATATATGTGCAGTGGAAAAACAATTTCAGTTTCTAAATTCAATTTCCTAAAGCAGTTTCAGGGTAACTCCAGCTGACTTTTCGGACGCAAAAGTGACACTGTAAAACTTTACAGATTACCAAGGACGTAATTATAGGTGTAATCTTTCACTGTAGTTTATTAAACCTGTTAGGTCTTTGGCAGAGTTATGGTTGATAGGATTTTCAACTTTTCTAAAGCTGAAAGTTCTTGTCAATATTGCAGAGTCACTGAAGGTGAATCTAATTTCTTTCCTCTTTCAAAACTATCTAACACACTGTGATATATCTTTATATCCACTGCGATTTATCACTCTGATTAGTTTGTGATTATGCTTTGAATTTGGCCCTATTGTTGCAAAGAGTTTCTTTCCTGTACTACCCCCTCAAGGCAATCGGCAGAAGGTAAAAGAAACAAATGAGGGCCATGAACATGAGTTGAAGTCATGCTCCATTTTCATATGCAACATATGTAGAAAAGAAGTGGGGTTTTCCTGTGCAGTTGTGACCACCATTTTGACATTTTTCACCAATGATTAGCTGGTGAAAGCAACCATGATGAATAAACATTTTGATGTCTTTCTTTTGTTGTCATCAAGCTAACTACAGTTATTTTAATATTAAAATTTCACTCTGGAAACAAAGTCTGTATTTCCCCATCTTTGTAGGACAACACAGAATTATCACTAGCAAAGTCAAAGCATGCAGAACTTTTTTTAAAAAAAGTTACAGATGGTTCTGACATTCAATTTCTTCTCTGCTTTGCTTGTTTCCAGAGAAGGATTATCGTAGAGCAGTCTCATCAAACCTGTTCCTCTCCAGATGGAGCAGACTATAGTTCTCACCATTCCATGCTTAGTGGAGAACAGGAAGAGGATCAATCTGGAAGGCAAAAGGCCATTCTGGAGAATGTGCAATTTGACCTTTCCATAGCAAATGCTGAGTATTTTATGAGCTCCAGTACGATATTACCTTCCCCATGCCAAACAATAGTGTTATAGGGATACGCTAAATTGAGTCACACATTATGCCAAATTAGATTACATGATTTATCATATTTGATTTCAGCCACTACGGTTTGTAAATAATAGTTTGCAGATGATGGGTACACAATTATGTTTATTCAACACACTATAATTAAGCATGAGAATTTTGTCAAAGGTTGAGCTATCCCTTAAGACAATCAGAACCTATTCTAGGGTCTTTCTTTTTGTTTCAGATGTTTACCTATAGCAGGTGTGACAAACTCATGTCATCACAGCGGCATCACGTGACGTATCAGAACTTTTCCCCCCTTCACTAAACCGGCATGAGTGTGGCCAGCATGTGACACATCCAGCCCATGGGCTGGAGTTTGACAGCCCTGATCTACAATGTTCAAGATTACTTCTTCAAAGTCTTCATTTGCAGTTTCCCACAACCCTAAAGACACAATCAATTTCACATTTCAGAAACCAGTAGGTTCTGGTCTCTGGTCTATGACTGTAATAAACTGAACTGATTGATTGCTCAGTCAATAATTATGCCCATTTGAAAAAAAAACCTGATATGTTTGTGGGAGTACATGAACACAAATTGAATATAACAAAATTTTATTTCCATTTCCACCAAAACTATTGGTTGGAAATGGAAATAAAAGCATTAAGCTCTGTAACATGAGGCAGAACAATATATACATTTTTGAATAAATAGGTTGTTTTTGAAATATCAACCTAATGTTAACACTTCATGCTTTAAAGAATTACTATTATTTTGTTGTTGTTTTTCTGTAAAACATGAATTGTTATCTACATTTTCAAGAAAACACTGATTAATAGTATCTCTCTGTGTAGAAAAGTTGGCTTGTAAATTAGTTTCCAGGAGTCTCTTCCTGTTAATGCTGACTTGTTCCCTTGTCGCTTATAGAGATAACATTTATTGATAACCCTTGCAAATTTCTTTGATGTCCTTAATGGTAGGAAATAACTTCACAACTGAATGGCATTGTGTAGTATGAATCAAAATATACCAAAAGAACATTACTAAGATTAATAATCCAAATGGCCTCCCTTTGATGCTGAAATGGCAAATACTATCATTTTCAAAATAATCTTAAATGCCAATATACTGTGAGAGGAACACTTTTTGAAAAGTCACATTTTGATAAAAACCACAACATTTTCAGCTTCAGGAGCAGGGACTTTGTGAGCTACAGTAGCCCTTCCTCTTCTGTATTATTTTAAAAGGGATATAGTGGTATATTCATATATATGGTCATTTTTTCTGTTTCTAAAAATGGTTCATCATCATCATCATTCCCAAAATTGTGAAATCCCAGCAGTCAGTGTTTTAATTGGGGTTGGCCTTTATATACATCGAGCTATTCTCAAGAATCTAGGATGTTGTATTGGTGTAGCATATATGTGGATCCAAGTAGTAGGGCCTTTTGTAATTGACAGAGATTTTGTCAATGCACCATCCAAGATTTTTGGGTAACCCAGTGTGTTAAAATTGATTTTGATTAAAATTGTTCTTTTGAAATTATTTTGATTGAAATTATTGTTATCATTGTTGTGTAATCAGCCAAATGTTTAAACTGGATTTGGTATATTTATTCACCCATTGATTCCTTCTGAAGGACTTGGTACAGGCACACATTGTTATTTGATGTTAAAGGTACCATTGCATGATGTAACCTGTTCCAAGTTAAGCTGCCATTTACAGTTGACTGATGATTATTTTGCCAATGCTGATAGGTGTTCAAGTGGAGCTCCAGATGTTTTGGGATTACACCCAAGGCCCCTCTTACAATTGGTACTATCTTTGCCATAGTCATGCTACTTCTTTTTGCATCTTGTGATTTTTCTCCATTTTTTTTCTTCTATTCTGCTGTTTTCAAGTATTGCCACGTCCATTATCCACACTTTTTAAAAAATCTTTCTTATTGACAATTGTTAAACCTGGGGTGTAATATGGCAGGTATTTGTCTGTATTTGGTAAAAAAAAAAAATGTGCAAGTTTCACATGAATTACTCAAAACTTCAACAGCATGGAAAACACTGACATAAAAATGAGCAGAAGTAATTAGATTAAAGATACATTTCAGATGCTCTGGCATGGAAACATTCTTCTTGATATAAGAATATAAAAAGGGCTTTCCTGAATTTTTTAAATTGTTTAATTTAATGTTTCTAGAGGCAATTAATTATTATATTAGCCACAAGAATATTATACTAAAAGCAACTGGGCAATCGTGTCATTTTGGATGTGATGAATACCTCTTTAATTTCTTTTCAGAATGATAGCAAATATTAGTAGGATACTTTAAAAAACTGTATTACAATTCCTGGAACAAGAAAATGCAATATTTGTTATTCAAGCTTCACATTTTAATTTTTAAAATGAGAATTTAGGTTTAATCATGCTGCCTAGGGTTAGCGTGAAATATTACAAATGCTTTTGCAAAAACACATACAAACAAATTGTGACTATTTTTCTTTTCTTTTTCCTTCCTAGTATTTTCCTGCACAATCTGCTTTTTTCCAATCAATTGAGAGTTGATCCAGTAACTGCAAAAAGAATTATCTGACTGGCTTGTTGCCTGAGAGTTACATTATGGGCTGAGAGAAAGTGACTGGCCCAAAATCACCCAACTGGTGATTCATGCCAAAGGCAGAGCTAGAACTCTCAGTCTCCTGGTTTCTACCATGGTATCTTACTGTTTGGTTCCCATTAAACCAAACAGGCTACCTTGTGGTTGATTTCTATTACAAGAGAATTTTAAATATTATATTGATTGAAAAAAAAAATCTATTCAAAGGCATTTCTTTTGGAAGGACTTCTTTCATTGCCTTAGGTCAAACATCATAACGTTCAGAACTTTAAACACTGCATCCTAATTCAGTGAAGTAATGCAATAAAATTCCAGATTTTATTGCTTTAAATGATTCAAACTTTGGAAGCTGGACAAACTCAGTGTAGCATTTTAGCAATGCAATGGTGCATGCAGAATATACATTTATGAAATATGTAGATGTATGTACAAAATTAGCTATGATTTATAATTCAAAACAAAGCTTTTTTTCATGTGGCAATGGAAACAGCTTTAATTTCAAATGCTTGAGAAGGAAAAATGTTGTGTCTTTTATTAACATGGGTATTCTTAGATAAAATATAACACTTTTTCATCATTTAATTCTAAGTAGTAGGCTTATGTATTTCAAGCTGCTACATGATGGATAGCTTTCAATATCATTCTACTTGCCACTGGCTATGTCTTAAGCCAAGACCAATAACAGTTAACATTACTATACTGTAGTTCTTGGACATGCAGATACTTACACAATGACTAATTGGCGTTTAATGTTTAGGTTATGGACTTTCATTAATGTTGACAACAGTAAATAAATCTTTCCATACATATATCATCCAATCAGACTTATGCGCCATTCCACAAGGCTGTTAGTTGTCAGCTTCCTCTTTCCTGAATATTCCACAAGGCTACAATAACTCAATGGCTGAACACAAAATGGCTGAACACAAACCTCTACATCTGCAGACTTACCATCATCCAGGTATAACTGGTCCAATTCTTCAGGTTCTTGCTTGACTGTTACGGGCAAAGGGGCCAAATTATGATTATTGTCCTCATGCAAGTCGGTCAACGACAGTGGCTGATTTGCTGGCGTTTCATTTCTTTGAACATTCGGCAGCTGCTGTTGGCCCATTACAGTTGAGTGACTTGGACTGCAGGACTGCAAATAGGTTGGCTCCTGGGTTACAGATGGAACTGGAGAGGAGGGACTGTTGGGATAGAGTGTTTGTTGATTACCAAGGGAACAGGTACTGCTCAGATGTTGACTCACCTGCGGCTGCAGCATGATGTGAGATGACTGATCAGGAGAGCTTGGGTGCACAACAATAGACCTTGGCACTTCCTGTATGGTGGGGACACCTCCAGCCGTCTGCTGAAGTCCTAGATGATTATGGCCTGGGTTGGTGATGCACTTGTAAGCAGGAGAGGAAAGATCATGCAGCTTAGGACTAGAGCTGGGAGATGATGACATCACAGTGTTTCTCTGCTGACAGGAAGCGAAGCCAGCTATAAGGCACGAGCCAGGATCAGGAGGCATCATGATCTGCTGGCTGTAATACGGTTTGGAGAGAGGGCTTAATCCATGGCTTCTTGGTCCACAGGTTTGAGCAGACTCGTAATCATCAGAGGGTTCTGTTTTTATAATTGGAACTGTTGAAAGAAAAAGAAAGTGCTTTGAATAAACATAGAGTTAATATGATCAACTTGGCTTGTGGCTAGGATACCCTTTGCAAAAACAAACAAAGTCTTGAATAAGGCTCTGTGTGTCCTTTGCTAGTTCTCCCCCCCTCCCTCGCCAAAATATGAATGACTCATCCAAGCAAGAAAGCCACAGCTGGTTCTAATACTGAAAAAGGCTATATTTTTTGGACTCTTTGCCAGCTCTAATGTGCTATAAAAATCTATTTGCAAATAGCTGTGCTACAGTAGAAGCCCTGGACCCAAGGGCTCTATGGATCTGTAGTAATCAAAGGAATTTTTAAAAACTTGGATGTACTACTGCTTGTCGACTGCTACTGATGGCCCATTTGATAGATGTCTGCACAACGGGTAAATTCAAGCATAGGGAGTCAGCAAAGGGGCTTGCAGAGTTCACAAAAACAAAACTTCAGAGAGAATGACAAGCTTAAGAAAAAGTACTGTACATAATTCCTTCATAAAGCCTTTCTTTCTAGAAACAAAAATTGAACTACCTTAAAAAATAATAATAGTGTCTATATATAATTTTTATAATCCACACAAAAGTACAGAGCTAATTCATCAAGGTAAGTTTTCAAGTCACATTTATTTAATTCAGAAGACTAATTTGAGACTAACCTTATACTTTATCAGTTGTATCAATTCACAGAAACACTTAATATTTTCTTTAAACACAATTTATAAACAGAGATGTGATTTAAATAGTCGTTTTCACAGATACTTCGCGAGTAAGATACAAATTAAGTTTGGGGCTTAGAGTTGGCAGTTAATTATCACTAAAGAAGAAACAAATCATTAACAAAGAATTAATTTGTATACAATTTGGTGTGAATACAAAATCTTGTAAATTTAAAAATAAGTGACACAGATTAATTGAAATCAACATTAACATGTTTGATCTTAATGAAAAAGGCTGTGGCCAAATGTAACAATGTCTTCCAACCTGATAAACATTGAGAAGACAGTTATGTGAAAGATCAATCAGGAAGCTCCTTCATTACCAGTAGAAAGTCTCACAGGTGCTTTTTCAAGAGGTAACTAAACTTTGTTTTTCTTTGAAGACATTTCACTTCAAATGAATTATATTCCTTGCTAACAGCTGGTCATTTGTATTCTTTTAGAGTCATTGAGACCACTGGAGGTTTATCTATGTCCTCGGGGTAATAAACCTCCACTGACCTCAACAACTTTCTAAAAGAATGCAAATGACCAGCTGTCTGCAAGGAATATAAATCCTTCCAATCCCTACTATTCATTTAGAGCTGAAGAAGCTTCTTGGAAGCAAAATGTCTTCAAAGAAAAACAAGACAGTCCAGTTGCTTCCTGAAAAAGCATCTTTGGGGCACCATGACATGAATGACTGAGAATCTTCATAGACATTTACCAATATAAAGATGAATGATCATGCTTTGCTGAGGATGACAGCAGAATGATTATATATCAACCAGTCTGCTGATTCATAGAAAGAATATTAAAAATAAAATGAACAAACTCTATCCCAGTGAATATTGAGGATGTATCAGCTTTAGCTCAGTCACCAGAATGCCTAGGCCTAGGCCTGGCTTATACTCAAATGAAATTCTATTATGTAAATATTTTTCTCACAGGAATCTTTATAATATCCTTAAGTGGATGTATTTTGAAAAACTTTAAAAACATAGTTGTACATGTACTATTTAGAATAATATCAGCAGATTAACATCAGATTTTACCTTCAAGGTGAGATAAACATCACTATAAGTGATATAGTTATTTATTTAGGGGCCTTCAAGTCAGTCTTGACTGATGGTGACTGTCTGGACAACTGCTTATAGGTTTGTTTGTTTGTTTGTTTGTTTTTT
>JAEANM010018341.1:0-12671 GCA_017656035.1 Myanophis thanlyinensis | reverse complement strand
CATCCATCCATCCATCCATCTAGATTTGAAAAGGAGTTCTCCATTTCCAGATTTATCACAAATTGCAAAAATTCTACTTTGAGTATACAATTTCACATTTATTTCTTTTTGTGAACCTGTTTTTTAGCCTACTTTTGGACAGATTTAGTAATTGTTAGATAGGTCTATACAAGGTATTAGCTAAAACAGGAGAGTAGGTGCATAATGTCCTGAGCTATTAACCAGCCAAGAATATTTTAATTCAGTATATAACAAGTGTTCAGTGTGTCCGAGAATTTGATTGAGTATATCGTAAAATTAACCTGGGATAAGTGTGCAATATAAGCACAACTACAGAAATCTAGTTGATCTCAAGGTTGACTAGAGAAATTTCCTACTTCAGGTGTTTGCAACTCAGGCAAATCATAGATGGTTCATAGATCTGTTCAGGGGCTTCAGATTTTATCAGAAATATTGGTAATTTTCTGGAGTCTGCCAAAATATTGTGAGAACAGACATTGTATATCTGACTCATTAATATTACTTGATTATTGTTGTAGTGATTTTAGTGTGGTTTTAATTATGTTTGTTGTCCTTCACTGGTTACATGAATCAATGTACTCCACTTTTTCTGCAGAGAGAACCAGTTTAGACAATTACTTTAACATGTAAGAAACTACATTATTATATTTGGTAGTTTAATTGTAGCTGGAAATACCCTTCTTAACCTTCGATTTATCTTTGTTCTTGTGGGGAAAACGTTACAAAATCAACAATCAATTTTGGAGAAAATATACTAGTAACCAATTCAACTTCTTTTTGTAAGCTTTCAGCACCCGATTAGAGCTAAACTTTCAGGAAGCTAAGAAATAGGAACTTTTCAGATTGTTTTGATTTACAGGTAGTCCTCGACGAGCTATAGCTTAACAATATTTAAAAGCGATGACAACCTTGGAAAAAAAGCTTTTCCAGATTTTCTATGCCAAGAGCTCCCCCCCCCCCCCGCCTGCCAGAGGCAGTTCTTGCTCCTTACATTACTGCTACCTGTCCATTCAGGCACCTGCCAAAATCCAAGCACACTAAATCTCCATATGTACAATTGCTTGGAGAGGCAAAAATTTGCTGAAATGCCAACTCCCTTCTCCTCCTGGAACAGCACCTATGCTTTTGGCCTGGGTAGCAGGAAAGACAGGGTGAAGCAAGAGGTAACAGGGGAGGGAAAGAGCTGATTCACTCAAGGATGCCGTTCCACAAGCAGATTCCTAGAGAGGAAGCAAGTCCATCAAGTGAATTTCTAGAGAGGAGACAGATCCACCTCTCTAGGAGGATGGTTTCAACCCTAAGGAGGTCAGACCAAAGTCAATCTGCTTGGTGCTGCCTGTTCCTCTAGGAATCTGAGCAGGAACAGGGAGAAGGAGATTATGCATGTGTAAAAGAGAGAAGGGGTGAGTTTGAGAGTGAGTGAAAAGAGCAGAATAAAGGATGGAAGAAGGGAAGAGGAAGAGGGAGGGAGACTAGCCAGAGGGCGAGGAGAAAATGAGTGGGGAGAAAGAGGGAGGTGGAAAGAAGCTGGCACCACAAAGTAGCAGCAGCTGGACTTTTTGAAAAAGCAATTCTCCCAACTGTTTCTTTGCTGGAAGTCAAGGCTCCTTTGCAAACTTATTTCAGTGAATTCCCATTGCTTCTCAGCAGTTGTGTGCTTGGATTTCAGCAGATGCCAGTGCAGAGAGTAGTAATGTAAGGAGCATGAGCTTTCTCAAGCAGGTGCTGGTGACCCTGGGAGATCCATGCATGAGTGTCTCTTTGGTCTGGTGCTGAAAATCTGCTTGCAAGAAGGTTTTTCAGCACCAGACTGGAGCCTCTGAGGATCTTCCCCACCTCCCTGTCTCACCACATATTCCTTACTTGAGACTTTGTCTGCTTAACAACCCAGACCAAGAGTGCCAGAATTGTGGTTATAGCATCTCATTCGCCTGCTTCTCTCAACCACACAGATTATGGTTTCAATTGTGGTTGTAAGTTGAGGACTTACCTTTAGTTGAGGACAGTCTTAAGGCAGTGGTGGAATTCAAATTTTTTTACTACCGGTTCTGTAGGTGTGGCTGGGGGGTGTCATGTGACTGGGTGGGCAGTTTCTGTAAGCAGGGCAATAAAGATTAGGTTAGAAACAACACCAGAATGCTTTTTTCCTACCTTCCTTACAGGATTAACCCTGTAAAGTGGAAAAAAAACCATAAGGAGATTTCTTCTAATAACCGGTTCTCTGAACTGCTTAGAAAATTTACTACCAGTTCTAGCAAACCTGCTAGAACCTGCTGAATTTCACCTCTGTCTTAAGATTTCTTTTCCAACTGCAACATGCACGACCTATTTCTCTTCCCCACTTGCCCATTGAAAGAATGAAAGCAGGTTTGAAAAGCTTTGCCTTTGTTTTGTTAAGATAATTCAAACTTTTGATATATCCAAGTTTGAAAACCTGACACTTTAATACATTTTTATATTAACAAACTACATTTTGTCAGTGAAAAGATAACTAAGCTATCAAAAAGAAAAAAATGAAAGTTGTTGCAACACATTATTTGTTTCTATAATAAATGAAAGCTAAAAAAATAATAAACAAAACTCATCTCAGTCTGGCAGTTTAGAGATACATAGGTTTGCCAATCCAACAGATTATTTGAGATAATAGAAATTATCTCCAATACATCTGAAAGGTGTCATGTTTGACAAGGCTGAAGTGCACCTGTATCACTAAAAGCTAGTAACCATGGAACATCAAAGATAAAATTTAGCTGCTTGGGAGTGCAACAAAAGAAAAAAAACTAACCTGAATTGAGGCTTTTGGACAAAATAGTACTTCCTTAATTGTTCTGTGTCACAGGGTTTTTTACAAGTAGTAATTGTCAACTCAGACAAACACCAACATGTTATTTTAAATGCCATTTGTGGTAATGTCACTCTGTTTCTGTTAATACTTTCAAATCCAGTTCTTAAGCTGAATACATTTTTAATCAATGTCTACCAGTAGACATACATTCTCAATTTAAGCCTAAAAATTATAAAGAACAGTCATCCAACTGCAAAATCAATTATAAAGTCATTGTAAAAGAAAAGGCATATTTGTATTTCCGCTCTGTTGTTGGTACAGTAACTCAAACAAACTATCTCTGGACATGTTAGGGATATGAATGCATAGACAATGGGTGAGAACGAAACTCCAGTAGAATGTTTGTCTTCAACTAAAGTAAGATCCATATGGAAATTATTATAAATTGAAAGAATTTGGCGAAAAGTACATCTATTTATATCTTACATGATATATTTGCATAGAAACTTTATATAATTTGACGAATTTGACTTATTTATATTCATACATTAAAAGGATTGACAGAAACAAATTGGCATTTAGGAGGCATATTCCAATACTTTTACTCATTATATCATTCATTTAAAAGTGCTTCAGATTTTTTGGCTGAGGTTTGAGGGAAATAGGAGCACCTAGCATTCTTTATGTCGTCGTTAACTACAGCTTTTTTATGTATCACATATAGCAAAATTATAGCTGAATGTTATGTTTGGAACGTAGTTGATTCCTTTATTAACTGTTGTATTTCTATATTTTATTCCACATAGAATATTTAACAGTGATCATTTAAACCAACAGCATGTTTAGGAAATTCTTCTTTAGAAATTAGCTGCCACAGATTTGATTTAAATTTGAGAAACTGAAGGAATGCCGGCAATCCATATGGTGGACCGGGTGCTGATGGCAGTGTGAATGTCAGCTTAGCTGTGGCTGCCAAAATGTACTACATTTCTTAACACAAATAGAAATGTTTTGTGAATTTTCTTTGCAAGGAAATGTGGCA
Source organism: Myanophis thanlyinensis (assembly GCA_017656035.1). Classification (NCBI taxonomy): domain Eukaryota; kingdom Metazoa; phylum Chordata; class Lepidosauria; order Squamata; family Homalopsidae; genus Myanophis; species Myanophis thanlyinensis. The sequence goes on along the minus strand of JAEANM010018341.1, from coordinate 8,823 downwards.
GGGAATAGATATTTTATTGTACACAGTTTAAGGGAATGGTTCATATGTTTTAGCCCCTTAGGAGTTTAAATGTGGATCTTTTAGAAATCTCCTCAGATTTCTGTACAAAACCACATGTGGTGGTTAATTGCACTATAGTTATAGGATTTGAACCTCACTTTAAGTTCCTACTGTTACCGTCTGAGAGAGGCGGTATATAAATTTACTAAATCATCATCATCTGTTACGTTTTGAAAGGTATTTACTTGTGCACATAGGCTCAACCAGTTGTGAACAGTTAAAAAAAATGAAACAACAAAAACAAAAAGTTCATTGTTCATGATGGAAATAACTAGGTTAAGTGCTGGCAAGGCTCATTTGAAAGTTCACTTTTGTACTGGACATTATTCATCGTTGGTATTAATTCTGAAGCAGAGGAAACAAAGTTAACCAAATTGAATTGTTCTTGCAGTAGGTTGGGAACTATGTTTTCAGGTCAAATAAGAACAACCAAGGGGAGTTGCTTGGATAGCCTGAAAATAAAAAGAAATGAAACAAAAAAAAATTCCTTCTATGCAAAAGGAATATTCTTTAAAGAGAGAGATACTTCTGTGCAAAAATCTTACCGTAGACAGGCTGTCATAAAACAACAACAAAAAAGATTTCATAGATTGTCTCTTCTCCATAGGATAACTTGTAATCACTCTCAAACATTGTAATTAGCAAAGCCAATTTATAAGCCATTTATTGTAACTGCCAAACATGGTTCTTGGGGGAAGGGGGAAATCTCATCGGCTGCTCAGTTTCTGAGTTGGATCTTTTAAACAGTCCACTATGACTGCAAATGCTAACAATAGGTAAAAATTAGAAACATACAAGCTGAGAAAAGAGAAAATAATAGTTATGGTAAATGTGAGAGTCTGTGAGCCTTAACGTCAAATAACATTGGATGAAGTACAGTAATTTAGGGAAAGACTGTTAGAGAAATAATTTGAAATCAAAATTGCTGTTCCATTATAAAAAAATATAGAGGGCCAACAGAGATGACTATGTTTAGACAATCCTGGCCTGAAACATCACACCACCGCAAGACAGAAAAACATTTGGTATTAATGGAGTCAAAACATCCCTGTTCATGGAGCTAAAAACTTTACTAGGCAATAGTGGCCCATGAGGGCAGAGCTGATCAAGGGCAAATACGCTTCTTGATTCATTTGCTGTCCTGTTAAACCAAATCAGGAAATTGGTGTTTGCCAGATGCCAGACTTTGAATCTGGATTTTGCTTAAGTAAAAGGTGTGTATTGAATAAGCATCAGTTTCAGAAACCAGCCGGTTGCCTTCTTCTAAATGTCTGAACATTCTCTGTTTGCAGGTTACCAAGGTAGCTTTCACTCTATACAAAATTGCTTCCACTATGGAGATTGCTACAGAACAATGGACTCATCTTTCAGTAATGATGTGCTATCAGGAGAATCTCACTGCTGTAACCCTTTGCGACAAAATGGATATCACATACTCAGTGCACCTGTAGCTTCAACAGGTAATTGATTTAGACTGTATTCCTATCATATTTGTTAGACTTTCCCCTATACAAAAGCATTACAGGTAGAGGATCTAAAATTTTAGACACAAGATAAGTCACATTTTAATTGTCTCCTTCTAAACAATAGGGGCTTTATTTGAGGTTGTAACAAATACATGTATTTTAGGGTATGTGAGAGAAGGTGACTTAATTGAATGAGACAGATGCTGTGATATCATTACATTAGTATGGCACATCTGCTCCTGCCTAATATTATTGGAATACACAAGGAAGAATTGCAAATTGGCAGTGACTATACATTTATATAAGGACTTGCCTTGGTTCTACAGCTTGACTGCATGCATTCTACAGAAATAAGCATGCAATTTTGTAGGATATTTACTATAACATTCATAAAATGGAAATGTTGATCTTTAATATTAATCAAATGTCACATTCCTGTCAGTTTTTTAAAAGGATAGTTTGATTAAACATTTTAGTGTACAGGTTATAAAAAAAACAGTTTTCCCTTTCTCAACTGTTTTCCAGCTTTCTCAAGACTATTACCAATATTCATGAATGACTCATTTGAGATTCTCTTTAGTAGAATGAAAACTTTGATGAAAAATTATCACAAAATCAAATTTGTCCATCAGTCATAAGTCAATTGATGCCAATAGTCTCACTACAAACAATCAGGGTAGCTTTGAATATTAGCACTGCCCTGTTCTTCCTCTGCTTATTGTTATTCCTTTTGCAAACATAAATTCTCATATTAATTTCCTTTGATAATTTGTAAGGGATCATTGAAGAGGAATTTGAGCTGTGGTGTGTGTGTGTGTGTGTGTGAGTGTTTAAATTTTTAAAAAAAAAAACCACAAACTTAAAAGATAAATAGGGAAAAAAAGGAAAAAAGAAAAAGCTCAGGAATTAAACAAAGTAAAAATGCAAGACAAATAGAAAAGAAAAAATGTATATTAAACTTATTAATTATATTATAATCTTATTAAAGTAATGAGAAATAAAAATAGAAAAAGAATGACTTCTGAGTTTAATACAGATGTAAGTAAAAATATGTGAAACTGTTACTCTAAAGTTAATATTTGTCTACATTATTTCCATAATCCCATCTAATTCTAATAATCAAATCCCCTAATCAATTTTTTCATTTTTTTTAAATTTGTAACAAAAGTCCAAACATGATTTTGAGGTAGAAGTCAAATGTATTAAAGCGTTTTCAATTGTTTGTTGCAATTTCACCATTTCCACGTATTCCATCATTTTCACCATCCATTCTTCCATTGTAGATATTTGTACGTCTTTCCAATATAAAAGTATTGTTGCCATTATCATAAATGAAAACAAAGTTCCATAAGAAGGGGCCTTAAAAACAACTTTTAACATCCATATTTAATCATTTGCCTTCATAAGACACATTGAGACTATTGAAGCTGTTCTGTATTTTTCCCCTGGATTCTTAATAGTACCAATATTACATAAGAGCATATTTACCAGGAAGGCTATGTATAACAACAGAGCACTGTTACTTGAGTCTTACAAATGGCCAGTAAGTGATACTTCCATTTTTGGATGGGTTATACCGGTAGTAGTGTCTAGGGCAGGGGTAGCTTTGGCAACTTTAAGACTTGTGGACTTCAACTCCCACAATTCACAGCAAGCTGGCTGAGGAATTCTGGGAGTTGAAGTCCACAAGTCTTAAAGTTACCAAGGTTGGAGATCCCTGGTCTAGGTGCCATTGACAAGTTGAATGGTAAAAGTTTCTAAAAAGAGAATAGTGCTTGAATTTATTTTAACATTTATTCATGTGGAATTTTCAATGCTTTCCGAGCACTGAGGTTAAACAGGCTCCTAGTTCAGTGGCTCACACTTCTATCTGCTTAGAATCTCCCCTGAACTTGAATCTCTCCCTAAAGATCTGAAATGGGAAAAAAATGGTTTGGAAATTATGGCAAACAGGAAAAATTCCAGAACCACGTATTTTCCTTAACCTTCACTTTTTATCTTCAAAGGTGTGCTTTCCTCCTTCTGTCCTTCTCACATCTTTACTTGACTGGCTTACATTAGAGCATCTGGCATCAACAATTTTTGGCTATAATTCTGTCATTAAATGTCTTGTAATTGTAGCCTAGGTACAATTTACAAACCTATTGTAGCTTTGCTGGCTGGGGAATTCTGGGAGTTGAAGTCCAAACATCTTAAAGTCGCCAAGGTTGAGAAATACTGCTCTTTAGTCTATTCTTAAAAACAGAAAATAGCAGAAGTTATTCAGTCTCATGTGTGTATGTATGTATGTGCTTGGTTGCTACAGGTATAAGAGAAGAGAACATTTAACAATTAGATCTTTCAAAAGAAGGAATTTAATGAGAAGCAGACATTGTTCTTCAGAAATGTTTGATTGTTACAGTAAAGCTGCAGGGCTATGAAGTTGTGAAATACAGAGGCAACAGTTGAACAATCCCAATTAAAAAAAGACAGTCCTGTTGCTGCTTGTTTTTCAGAGACTTAAAAGAACAACAACAAAATAAAAAGTCTTTTTTAAAATTCCATTTTAGAAAGCTTCTGTTTCCATGCCTTGATCCAGAACATAAGAAACTGTCACTAGTTTTTAATAGTATGATGTCTTATTTGATGTATGACCAATCCTTAGTAGTTCAGAATGATTATCAAAGTTATGCCATGTGTAGACATTTAAGTTGAATGGTTGCTGAACATATTAACAGATTGAATGACACTGTAGAAAAAAATATTCATTCTTATCATAGTTACACATTCCTAGAAGTTATAATGCTGTTTCCTGTTCCTGAAGCAACCATTTGTTTTAAAGTTCTAGGGCAACATCCCTCATCGGATGTTCTTCAGATGTGCTTAAGGGTGCAATATTCAAAGTTCCCGGCTATCACAATTAGTTATGGCAGCTGGGAATTCTGAGAAACAAAACAAATGCTCACCAAGCTATTGGACACCTGTTTATGTATCTATTTTGCACATCTTTCTTCCTGATAACCAAAGGAAAAGAGGGAGATTTGCAGTAGACAGATGGAAGGAAGCAAAAGAGTTAACCAACTTCTACTACCCCTTTCTTGCTAAACAACTTAGGAGGCTTTTTATATTAAAAAAAAGAAACAGAGGGGAAAAACATTACAGTACAGCATCATATTTAGCCTGAGCCTGCAATTCAGGTTGTTCTTACTACCTCATAGTTATTATGTCTCATATGTTTACCATATTTCCAGGCTATGAAGTCATTTCTGAAGCAGAGTGCATATCAGAGGAAGTTATCAATGGAACTGAAGAGCATAATGGATTTTTCCAAAATGGCACTTTTGATCACTGTTTAAGTCACATTCCTCCCATCTACACAGATACCTAAGTCTTATCTTAAATTGTTACTTTGTCTACCATACTTATAATGCCTTTTGTATTTACAGAATTGTTGTTGACCTATCTTGACTGTATTTAATCTGCAACCTTTTATGTGTTCATTTAAATCAACTGCTCGCATTTACCAATCTATTTTATAAAGGAATATACTGTGTAATTGTTGGTATCTATTCCTTTGTTGTGGCACTTTGAAACTGATTCTCTTAAGGGAGAAGGAGGACCATTTAAAACTGCTTGATGTGTAAGTCCTTTTGAGTAAAATATAAATTTAAATTATAAAATATGCTTGTAAAGATTTTTTTTAAGAAGTATGTTTTCAATTTAAGACTGCTGGTCCCTTTAATCACAGTTAATTCACGGGATGTTTTCTTGACTATAAAAGGACTTCTTTAAAATTCACAGACCTCATGTACATAAACGTTTTCACTTTGCTGAGCAGGTTTTATATTTTCAATTTTACAAGAAAGAATTAAAAATTGGAAACCAGTGTACTCTCCTTTTTTTTACTTCATTCTGTCAATGAGAACTATCTTTTGACTTAGAACTCATACAATTATATACGTTATTTCTCTATCTTCTTTCCAAAATGCTGTAATTCAAACCATTTATCATTTGATATTCCAGTTTTCCAGATTTTTTTCCGCATGAAAGTAATGCAATTGGCTTATTATGAGAAACCTAAAAGTATAAAAAATAGCGTCCCAGAAGGTATGCACTATACTAAATCTGTTGTTATTTTGGCTGCAAGAATTTAACACAACTAACTTTCTCAAAATAAATAGCATTTAATAGAAAATAGAATTAATAACAGATATCATTTTCTCTGCTTCATAAAGAAGGGGTCTTAGAAGTGGCCATAAGCTAATAGTGACCCAGGTGATGGAAGTGAAAGTGGAGACTCACTGGTGCGAATCAAAGAAATGAGAAGGAAAAAACAATAGTCAGTGGTTGGAATGTAAAGGAATCTGACAAAGATGAAGAAAAAGGGAGAATTGAGGACCATGGCAGGATAACCCATCATGTGATCAATATCAGTACGAGAATTTTTTTTGAAAGGTGTTTTTGAAAAAATAGATAAAATGTGTGGATCATGCTTGAGACAGCAGCATAAAAACAAGAGTTTGGAAGAATTTTTTCCAATAAAAGAGAATTAAAATCTGCTGTATACAGTATTGTGGATCCTCAGATAAAAAACTATATTTCACTTAATGATAGTTTCCTGTATATTAGATAGATGTCTCTAGTGAGCACCATCAATTTGACAGCTGGTTTGGATATGGTACCTTTGGAATAATTCTACCACTTTTATCTAGGGCTGTGATGGTGAACCTATGGCACGCGTGCCCCAGGTGGCATGCAGAGCTATGTCTGCAGGCACGCGAGCCGTTGCTCCAATTCACCTACTGCACCTGCGCGACTCCCCTTACAACTACGCACATGTTTGACCCCCGCACGACTGCCTGCACGTGTGACTGCAGTATCCGCATGCATGAAAGCCGTGCATACAAATTGCATGTGTGAAAGACGTGTGTGTGTAAATCATACATCCACTGAAGCCATGCACATGCACGGATCATGCATGCGCATTCTCACATTTGGCACTGGATGCCAGAAAGGTTTGTCACCACTGACTGGGCAGCATAAATCTAGATAACCACATGATGGAAACACAAGAATGCAGAGAAATTTGGCTCTTTGCTACAGTAAATTCCAAAAGTAATCTGGATTTGCAGCCCAGATACGGAAACTCTGATATTGCCATCATATTTGAAAAGAGATTATCAGTCCTAGAGTTGCACTTGTAGCATAAGTTTTTTTACTCTTTCAAATATTTAATTCAATCTCTTCACACAAATAATACTACACAGAATTGTAATAGGGTACAATCTTGATATGGTACAATCATGCCATTAAAACAATGCATTAATCACTTATAAAAAGCAACTAAAAGTTAAAAGGTTGATTCAGCCTTCCATCCTCCGAAGTCGGTAAAATGAGGACTCGGATTGTTGGGGGCAATATGCTGACTCTGTAAACCACTTAGAGAGGACTGTAAAGCACTATGAAGTAGTGTATAAGTCTAAATGCTATTGCTAAGATATGAAAATCACAAAAGTAGCCAGTCAAAAAAGGTGCCATTTAAGAATCAAAGATGGTCTTAAACAATTCCACTTTAAGTCACTTCCTTTAGGCCTTCCTACGCGCCCTAAAAACTCACTTATTCCAACAAGCTGGCCTGGCCTGACGTGGGGGTTTTAAAATTAAATTTTATGATGTCAATTTTAATTGGAATTTTAGTCTAAATTTTGTTTATTTTAAAATTTTCAGCCTTAATTAATTTTAATTTGGTTTATAGATATATTGTATATATGTTTCACTTGGCTGTACACCGCCCCGAGTCCCTTGGGAGCTGGGGCGGTATAGAAATCGTGACAAAAAAAATAAAATAAAACCTAATAAAGGAAGAGTCTTCCTTCAGGGAGAGTGAAAGGAGCAAACTTAAGCTGACCAGATGGAAATCTGATAATTCCTGCTTAACGTACAATTTTTAAAAGGATTAGATTTCCATCTAAAGACACTCCGCAATACAAAATACTTTTCTTTAATTTCTACTTTAATTCAGTCAAAAACTAACTAAAGATAGGATTCTTGCAGATTTTTTTGGTTTTTCTCTTGATCTCTAGACTATCCCTCAGTTGGTATGCCTATTTAGCCATCCAAGTCCTTGCAATAGTTGAAAACATCAGGTTTTTAATTTTCTGACTCTATAAACAGCGGGATTAAAATGCATAACTTCTCTCATATGTTTGTCATTCCAATTAAATACTGTTTTATATTTGAGATGATATTCCTCACAAAGAGGAAAAAAGCTATTCTGCAATGCAGGCATTAATTTCATAAAAAGCCATTTAAAATTGAAATTGCCACACCATAGTAATTTCTTTAAGTTCCAGATGTGTTTACAAACTCTGAAAGATAGGCAACTTCCCATTTAGCATATGATTACCATTTTGAAAGAGCACCAAAACATGGCTCTGTGCTGGTACCAGAAATTGTGCACCAGTTGCCCAGATGTTGAGGGCGTACAATTACAAGGGCACAATTAGTATACGTTTACATTTTCCCCAATTTTTCACAGATAGATAAAACTGACTTGTGTTTGTATCATTGTTTTAAAGGTAAATATTTATCTTTTTAAATCCATCTCTAAGTAATGCATATTCAGAACAGAAGACAGAGGGGAAATATTCATCAAATCATGATTTTTAACTTGGAATTTACATTGGTTAAAAGCTTAAGCAATTTTAATTTTCACTAAACCATACCAATATCACCCTCTAGTGGCCATTTGTTCAAAATTAAGGTAATCTTCACAGTTGTCTGCAAGAAAAAATACAATTATACCCCCAGAAGTTCCAAATATCAAAGTATAGGTAGTCCTTGACTTAACAACAGTTCATTTAATGACCATTCAACATTACAACACACTGAAAAAATGACTTATGACTGTTTTTCATACTTACGACGATTTCAGCATCCGTATAGTCATGTGACTTAACAACTGGCTTATATTTATGACAGTTATAGTGTCCTGGGGTCATGTGATCACTTTTTGTAATGCGATGAGCAAAGTCAAGAGTCACTTAACAACTGTGTTGCTAACTTAACAACTGTGATGATTCACTTAACAACTGGGGCAAGAAAGGTTGTAAAATGGGGCAAAATTCATTTAACAAATGTTTCAATCAAATTCAATTCAATTTCAAATTTATTGGTCACATACACAGTCATACATGGTACAATATGCAGTGAAATGTGGGTAAGTTAAGGTAGGGAGGGTAGGGGTTAGAAAAATAGTTAAGGGTAGTTGGGAAGGTGGGAGTTAGATGCAGTCATGGTTCTTGTTGTGGTCCTGAGT
>JAEANM010018339.1:0-12671 GCA_017656035.1 Myanophis thanlyinensis | reverse complement strand
CCACTCGGTCTTAGCTGGGTTGAGCTGAAGTCTGTTAAGCCCCATCCAACTCCGCACGGCCTCCAGGCACCGGCCCAAAAATGGGCTCCATAGCTCCATTTTCAGCTGCGATGGCCTCCTGCTACCCAGTGGAAACAGATCTCGGGGGGACACACACCCTGAGTTTTGTTTCCACTGGCATAGGGCAGCAGGAGACTGTCACAGCTGAAAATGGAGCCTGGCAGGGCCACACAAACCCTCCCCAGCTGAATTTTTTCTAGCAGAGGCACTATGGGGTGGTCCTTTGCTGTTTCTATGGTGACCCTGTGGGCCAGATCTAAGCACCCCGCAGGCCAGATCCAGCCCCTGGACCTTGAAGTTGACACCCCTGTTCTAGAGCCATGTATAGTTTTAACCACAAGAGAGCCCTAGCCTAAAATTGTGTGATTGCATGTACAAATTAACTTTCCATAATCTAGTGCCTTTTAAATGGCTCCCCCACCATTACCTCTCAGTTTCTATTGGTCATAGAGATTGAGAACGACGGAATCGGGGATCCCTCTATGCAGTATTTGAGGCATTAGCTTGGATGTAGCTGTCACAAGCCTTTCTCAAGCTGTCATTTTATTTATGCTTAGTTTAGGAATAAGCTATACCCATATTTACAGCACATGTACAGATTGCAAAGCTCTCCTTCCTTGGGAAGACATGCTCAGGAAATAGTGTGAGAGAGAAGGAATCCGTCTCTCAACTGTTGCTTTCCGTAGGAATTTTTCTTACAGAAAACTAGTAGACCTTGGAGTAATCCAACCTCGGAATACCTCTTTGAAGTGTTCTAAGCCTGAAACAAAATAAATACGCTCCAAGGTCTTTGTTTTGAGGTCAGACTAAAATAAGCTATTTTGCTTCAAGCTCGGGATAAAATTTAGCTGCTTTGACTGTTCTGATTATTCCCAAGATCTGCATGTAGTTGGACTGCTATTTTAGGGGTTGTGATTGGGATGGTTGCTTTATGAATTTTCATCAGCAGCAAGGGTTAATCCAATCCCTGGTGCTGTTGGTTTAAATTGGATGTGGTAACATGTGAAATCTTAAGAGGAAAGCAATAGTGAAGCTGATCTTGAAGCAGAAAGAGAAGGCTGCATCTAACAACAAGTCACTGCTGCTATTTTTTTTTATAAACTTAAGGCTCATTTGGGAAACACTATCTGGAATGCAGGTAGTAAAAGGGATACAGATGTGTATGGAAACATCTGTTTTCTTAGTTTTGGTAATGCTACTGAGATTGCAAAAATGTAAAGACTACCAATATCGGGTTGGTTCGGTTGGCACTGGTGTGTATATGTGTGCACATGCAGTGCATAGCTTTGTGTCCTTGTTGATATTGAGCTTCCAGATGAATTTAGAAATCCAAAGAAGATGCCTTGTGTTAGGGCTCCAAGTAATAAATTCATAGCGAGCAAGACTCCAAGGCAGATAGATTCCCCAAAGGATACTTTTATTGGAATTATCATATTGGCACATATCTGGGGAAAACCGACTCTGAATTCTCCCGCAGTTTTAACCTAATTAAAAGTAAAAGTTTTTCTCCTTTCTCAAAACAATCAGTCACATGGTTCAATCCCCGTGCAGGCTGGGAGCATCACTCTGCCTTCCTTCGACCAGATGTGAGAATGTCCTTGGTTCTCAAGAGAAAATATATTGCTTTGGCTACAGATGCCTCTCTATCTCAAATCCCCCCCTCCCTATCCCTCAGCTCCAGTGTGGCAACACTGAAGTGGTCAAGATGGCTTCAGTCAGGTCAGCTTCAGGTTGATACCTTGTTCATGTATGGTGCGTGCCCTGAGTGCATGCTCTTAGGTCTTGTAGTTTCACTATTAACATCATCCGTGTCATTCAGAAACACCATGGCCATTGGTTGCTTTTACTGAGGTTGTGCCTGGCGGATATAAAAGGAGCGTGCTAAACTGTAGCTTAATCTTATTAAATAGGTGGAGTGGCAGTGCCTGCAGAAGAATTGGCTAAGAGGATTTCAAAAAGAAAACATTAAGAAAATTTCATTGGAATAGCGTGATGTACAATTTCCGCCTTTCTGGCTGGGTTTGTTTCTCTTCAGGCAGTAATGGTACCACTGCATTGGAAAGTTAAAACAATTATGTGTTTTATCTTGTCAAGGTGTTGGCTCAGAGTCTGCGGATCTGAGGAGAGAGAAGGGAGAAAAATCTGATAATAGATTTTAAATTAAACTCAGGGATTTTCTAAGAGTAGAGCTGTGCCTGTGAGGATTTGTTTAGTGTTTTTCCCAATTACTGTATTAATTCTGCAGGTTGGCTGGCTGCTGGCAGTATATATCATAAAACACGGAATGTAGAATCATAGGGCTGCAAGGGACCTTGGAGATTTTCTAATCCTACTCTTTGCTCAAGACAGCAGATTTTATATTATCATGGTCAAATGGTTATCCAGTCTATTCTGGTGATGGTGCACCCACAACTTAGAGAGGCTTGCTGTTCCACTGATAATTGTTCCCACCATCAGGAAATTTCTCCTTGGTTCTAAGTTGAATCTCTAACGAGCTTCTACCCGCTACTTTTCATTCTGTCTCCTGATGTTTGGAAGAATAAGTCAATCCCTCTTCTCTGTGACAGCCTCTCAAGTACTGGAAAACAGCTGTCACATCACTCATAATCCTTCTTTTTGACAGGCTAGAATATCTAACTCCCTTAATCGTTCATCGTAGGATTTAGCCTTCAGACTCCTGATCATCTTTGTTGCTCTTTTCTGCAAGCTTTCTAGGGTCTCAGCATCTTTTTTGAACTGTGGTGACCTGAGTGTATTCCAAGTGTAGCTTCACTAGTGCAGTATAAAGTGGTACTATCACTTCTTGGGATGCTGATGGTATCCCTCTGTTGATGCAGCCTAGGGTTGCATTGGCTGTTTTGGCAGCTGCAGCACACTGATGTCTCATAAGTGATGATCCATTAGGAACCCTATATTCGTCTCACAGTTATTACTGTTCAGCCAGGTACCAGCCTATTCTAAATCTATACATTTGGTTTTTCCTACCTAAATGAAGACCTTACTTCTTACTTCATACCACTGAACTGTATCTTATTGGATAGGGCCCAGTATTCAAATGTGTCAACATTCTTCTGAATCGTGAGTCTATATTCCAAACTCCTACCTATTCCTTCCCCAGCTTGGTGTTGTCTGTAAATTTGATGAGTTCCCCTTCTATCCCATTTAGACCATTTATGAAGATGTTGTATCTAATGTTTTATGGTGAATGTATTTTTACAATGATTATGATAATGATCTATCATTATTGTTGTATGTACATTGAGAGCTTATGTACCAGAGACAAATTCCCTGTGTGTTTAATCACACTTGGCCAATAAAGAATTCTAATTCTAATGTTGAAGAGTACAGGACCCAAGACAGAACTTTGAGATTCCCCCTCTGCATGGTTCCCTCATGTAGATGTAGTTCTATTGAGGACTAGATGCTGGGTGTGATTGGTCAGCCAACTGCAAATCTATCTGGTGACAGTCTATTCCACCTCGTTCTTTCTTATCAAGAAGTAGGCTATGGTTTTACTTTGTCAAATGCCTTACTGAAGTCCACATATAATACGGTATGTCCACAACATTTCTCTGATCTACTAATTTAGTCCCTTTATCAAAGTAGGCAATATGATTTATCTGCCATGATACATTTTTAACAAGCCCTTGCTGACATCTAGTAAAATGCTTGTTCATTTCTAGGTGCTCAAAAATCTACTGCTTGATTATCTTTTCCAGGATTTTCCCAGATATTGATGTCAAGCTGATTGGACTATAATTTCCAGGATATATTTTTCCTCCTTGTTGTAGATTAGAACCACTTCAGCTCTTTTCCAGCCTTTCCTATGCTATAGGAACTTTACATTCAGTGGCTCCAAGATTACTTCTGCTACCTCTTTCAGAACCCTGGGATGTAAACCATCTGATCCACATGATTTGTGTGTGATTTGAGCATGGATAGTTATTCTCTTACTAATGCATTGCCTATTTTGACTTGTATACCTGTTTATCTCCCTCAGTGTTGCTTTTGATAGGTTTGGCTATTTCTTCCTTTTGCATAAAAACAGATGCAAAGAAAGAATTAAGCAATACTGCTTTCTCCCTGCCCCCTGTCTCCTTCTTGTCATCTGCTCCCATTAGTGGACATCATTTCCTTCACTTTCTTATTTATTCCTTACATATTGAAAGAAAACTCTTTTAAAATAATTTTTAGCATTAATTGCCAATCTTAGTTCATTCCAGGCCTCAGCTTTCCTAACTCCCACTTTGCAGATTCAGGCTACTTGCTGGTATTCTGCATTCTGTGTCCCTCTTTCCGATTTTTTTTTTCACATTTGACCTTTTTGTCTCTCAGTTTGTCAAGAGAGCTCTTTGTGCAACCCTACCACTCTCATTGGGTATCTTTTGTTTTCTTTACCTGTGGTATTGCTTTGGCTTGGGCCTTCATTGTGTCATTTTTCAGGGTTTTCCAAGCAGGAATCCTTCTTAATCTCTCTCTTAGTTTGTTGAAATCAGCTCTCTTAAAGTCTAAAACAGTAGTCTGACTTGGTTCACTTACTTGTAGTTGCATTATGGTGAATTCAAGTATGACATGGTCAATCTCTGCCAAAATTCCTATAACTTCTACTCCCTCAACCATTTCATCCCTATTAGTGAGAATTAAGTCCAGTATAACTATCCCTCTAGTTCCCTCCTCTACCTTTTACAAGACAGAATTGTTAGCTTGGCACATCAAAAAACATTCGCTGCAGAGGTTGTTTCATTCCACCTTTTCGCTTAGCCATGGAGTGCAAGAAAAATTAGAAATATATTTGTTTGGAGTTCCACTTAGTTCGCTTAGCTATGAAGTGCAAGAAAATTAGCAAGATATTTGTTTGGAGTTCCACTGTTCCCCGTGGCCATCAAATCAGTTCACGTTTTGTTCCATCAGACTATAGTCAACTCAAAACATTTCCCTAGAAACTCAAAACAAAACGTCATTTTCTGCTTGAAAAATTGTGCGCACAACCCTGGTTTCCTTTCCCAGCTGATTTCACACGAACCAATGTTGAGAATGTGAATTTTCTTTACAAATATGAGTCAAGAAAACTTAAGGGCTTCTAATAGGCATGTGGGAAATTGAGAGAAATTGACTTTTAGAACATTTTTTTTACAATTTTATCTGAAATCTACTTTGAGCACTTTATTCACAGTTTTAAATATACAGCTCTGCTGTGAATTAAAATAAATAAGTACATAAATGATTTAATAGGAAAAAAGTTTTGAAATTCTCCTCTATCCGTGTGCTTCAAAGCATTCTGTTTTAGGTACTGTACTGTACCATCAGGGCTTTGTTATAATGTTTTACTGTAAGATAATGTGACATTTAGACATTTAGAAAGTCTGAAATAATGCAATTATATTAATGTGCCCTAGTTCAAATATACACAAATTAATTAAGTATTTTAAAACCACATGGAATTGCTATTACACTTCAATTTTAAAAGCAATTTCTCTGAAATGTTCTTGTCTTATTAGGTATGAAAATGTGGTTTTTTTCTGAAATTTTAGGAGATTCAGCTTTGCAAACATACATAGGATGGCTGTTTTCAGTCATTTGTGTATATTTAGAAAATAGGATAATAATGTTTTGGTCATTCTCTAAGCCGGTGGTTCTCAATCTTTTTGAATCCATGGCACAATATTGAATATAGCATTGCTTTGAGGTACATCAGAAAATTAATCATATATAAGAATTTTGAAACATGTAGGGAATGGTTCAAAGGGAAGTTATAATTTTAAAAAAAATGAACACAACTGAATATATAGATTATATAGAATAAACATAAAGAGGTGGCACAGTGGTTAGAATGCAGTGTTGCAGGCTAATTCAGCTCACTGCCAGGAGTTCAATCCTCACCAGGCTCAAGGTTAACTCAGCCTTCCATCCAGTGATGGAATTCAAATTTTTTTACTACCGGTTTTGTGGGCGTGGCTTGGTGGACGTGGCTGAGGTGGTCATGTGACTGGGTAGGCAGTTTCTGTAAGCAGGGCAATCAAGATTAGGCTAGAAACAACAGTGGAATGTTTTTTTCCTGCCTTCATAACAGGATTAACCCTGTTATTAACCCACTTTAAAGTGGAAAAAACCAAAAGGAGATTTCTTCTAACAACCTGTTCTTCGAACTGCTAAGAAAATTTATTACCGGTTCTAGCAAACCTGCTAGAATCTGCTGAATTTCACCTCTGCTTCCATCCTTCCAAAGTTAGTAAAATGATGACCCAAATTGTTGGCAGCCATATGCTGACTATATAAACTGCTTAGAGAGGGCTGTAAAGCTCTATGAAGCTGTACATAAGCCCAAACGCTATTGCTATAATACAAAAAATGAAAAAAAAGATAGCGTGCACAAAAAATCTTGTGCCACACTAGTAATAAGCCAAGCCGTGGCTGTGTATCATATGGCACATCAGTTGAGAACTACCACCCTAAGGTATGTTTGTGTTTGCACAATATAACTTAAAACCTACATAAAACCATGCATCTTATTTAAATTCACTGAGAGTGGTAGTCTCTATTTTTTTCCCCAAATCTGGCCACTAGGCCAGTGGTGGCAATCTTTTACTTACCAAGTGCCGAAAAGTACATACTTTGCACGTGCCATCTGCACTTGCTTGCAGCTCCTCCACATGTACTGCATGTGCAACTGCACCATCTGCGTATGCATGCAGCTTTTGCATGTGCAATGCATGCGTGCTGCACGCAGGCACTCATGCACACATATGTGCATGTATAGGAGAGCTCCAAAGACCACCTTGATTTCCTGCTGCAATCACGTGCATGCACAACGATGCCCAAAGACCAGGTGGATCTCTGCAATCATGCATGCATGCATGTGCAATTGCTTGTGCATGCTTAGCTGGAGGTAAGCTTTGCGTGCCACCTGTGGCACCCATGCCATAAGTTGCCATCATGGCACTAGGCCATGTGGATTAAGGATTTCTGAGATTTAACTCATTCAAGGTTAGGTGGCAGGTTAGGTAAGGTTCTTCTAAGCAGCCCAAAAGAAAGATATCCAAAGGCTACCATTTAGGGTGTCTAGTTGCCACCCTTAAAGCCAAAACAACGTGATTATGACTCTTCTTCACCTCCTCCCATTCATGCAATCCAACTGATTGTCATGAATCTGCTGATTTTATAGGCTGGAGGTAAACTGTTAGAGAAATGCTACCATAAGAGTTGAATTGCAGAATTAATCCATCATGCCTTTGTTTTCAGATGACACCCTCTGATCCACCTCCAAGGCAGAAGTTTTCACCACATGAATGGCTATGTAATTTATGAAATCTGCTAGCAATCCCTTTGCGATAATGTTTAGTTCAAAAGTGGTATATACAGGTATTCCTTGACCTAAAACTATTTGTTTAGTGACCATCCAAAGTGACAAGTGAGGAAAAAAAGGGACTTAATGACTGTTTTTCACATGGTTGCAGTATTCCCATGTTCATGTGTTCAAAATTTGGATGCCTGGCAACTGGCTCACATTTATAATGGTTGCAGTGTCCCATGGTCATGTGATCACCTTTTGCAAACTTTCTGCCAAGCAGAGTCAATGGGAAAGCCAACTTCCCTTAATAACCCTGTTATTAACTGAATCACCTTTAGTGATTCAGTGTGGCAAGAAAAATCGTAAAATGGGGCAAAACTCACTTAACAACTGTCTTGCTTAGCAATGGAAATTTTGGGCTCAATTGTGGTCATAAGTCAAGTACTACCTGTACTGTATATTCATTTATAAAAGATTGTTTATTGCCATATACACATCCCCCATAAGTCCCACTAAATGTAGACATGTACGTATTTAGGATCTGAAAATAAAATATGCATCAATGAAGCAACCATACATACAAGCCAGAGTGTAATAGACCAATATTCACATAAAATATATACATTATAATAATTACTGGGATTTTCTTTTAACCAATGTACTGAACATTTGATAGAATGTAGCATCCTAATACTGAGACTGATTTACCCATTCCTCATATCATCCTATTTATTCAGATAGATAATGCCATAAAAGAATAGCCTGATTCTGAGGAAAATTGCTCCCTTGTGCCATTACATAATAATCATTGATATTAAAAAGCTTATATTGCTTGCATTTTTTTAAATAATTGCTTTTCTCATCCTGACCTCTTTCTCTAGTCTCGGAGGCTTCTGGTTTTCATTCTCCACCTCAAAGTTAGTGCTTTGTCAGGGAAAGTAAGATTTCACAGCTTAAAAGATCCCATGCTGAGGAGAGAATTTCTTTGATCCCCAAGCACCATCTTCAGTAGCTGTGTTTGAACAAGTATATAAGGATTTTGTTAGGCAGAAAAAAATAGCAGGAATACTCAGTGTATTCCTATCAAGAAAGACCTCCATTTTGGAGCATGTCATTTGAAGTAACTCTGAAAAAGATTTTTAAAAAAATGTTTCATTGCATAAATTTATACCTGCACTGTTATTTGGTGGAGAAGGGGATTTGGCGAAGAAAATATTCTCACTTTGCAGAGGATAGACAGAAGAGGTTTGGGTGTAAATGTGCAGACAGTTTTCTAAAACCTATAACCATGGAAATGTTAGGCAAAATACTGTAGTTGCTAAGTTGGTTTTTGTGGGTCTGTTCATCCAGCTACTCTATGTGTGAACTAACATTAGTATTACACAGTAAGTTATAAGTGCTTCAGCACATTGTCAGTTTGATATATGTTTCCTTCATCTTGAAATGGAAAAAGATGCTGCATTTCCAAGAAAAATAGGCCAATTTTTTTCTTTGCCCAGAAAATAAGTCTCTCAGAAGAGAGAAAAAATTAAGTGCTTTTATGCCATTGTTGTCCAATCTTTGGGCTTCCTGAGCTACATTGGGTAAAGAGGAATTGTGTTGGACACATATAAAATATATAACATAGTTAATGTATATAGATAACAGGAGGGTGCAATGGCTCAGTAGTTAAAAATGCTGAGCTTGTCAGCTGGAGCTGACAGCCTGGGTTTGAGATCTGAGCGCCATACAACGGGTGAGCTCCTGTTCCTGCCCCAGCTCCTGCTCACCTAGCAATTCAAAAGCATGTAAATGCAAGTACATTAATAGGTGCCACTTTGATGGGAAGAAAGAAAGGTAACTGTGTTCCATGCACCTTTTAGCATATAGCCATGCTGCCCACATGACCATGGAAAATGTCTTCAGACAACTCTTCTGGGACTGCATTACTAGCTATCCAGGGCTGCATGTAGTCCATAGGCCATGGGTTGGACACCTCTGCTTTATACAGTCATCAGCTTTTGCACAGATTCTTTAAAGAAAAATAACTTGAACCCAGTTTAGTCTCAATGTTTCCATATTCCCCAATACTTATTAGGCTTATCCAGATTTACAATTGAAATGATTCTAGAACTTGATTAGTATCTCATCTCATCATAATGCACAGTGCCTTAAGAAATTACAGTATCAGCAAATTTGTCATGGTGTGGGCAATGCATTCAGAGACAGAGAGGGGGAGAGGGGGAGGGAGGGAGAGAGATAGTAATAGTACTGGATGAGTATGTATGTTGTAGCTGGGAAATGGAAGTGGAAGATACAATTTTGGCATACATACATTCTGGGAGACCAAGATAATTCTTTTCATTAAAAGAACTCTTATTTTAAAAAATTATTTAGATGATGCATTTCATCTCCCCATCCTAATGCTTAAAATTAGTTTTGAAGCGTGGAGATGATATAAATTTATGGATGTTTTTTTTCCCAAATGGGATGGTGGGTGAAATTGTATAGAACTGTTTGTTTTAATGTATTAAACCTCATTGGCTGCATCACTAGGGCCATTTTTTTTTAATTCACCCTATGTTTCTTGCACTGTGACATAGTGAGGTGATAAGTCAAGCCAATACCTACACTTGCTGCTTATTTTCTGTTGGCAAATAAGCTAGAGTTAGCTACGAGAATGGACTTCATCCCAAAAGCTTTTCTCCAGAATGGATGGGCCCTTGGCAGATGGCCACTCAGATAGAGGGCTTCCCTTATTTTCAGTTTTGCTACTATTCACATTTAGAGGTAGTTCCAGATTAGTGATTTCCCTGTTTGTGCATTCACAACAGTCATAGGATCCCCAATTGCATGATCCCTATTTGGGAACTTCACAGCCAGCTTCCAACAAGCAAACTCAGTAGAGATGTTGGCAGTAAATTGTAAGTTGTAGTGTTAATTGTAAGTGTATGGTGTTACACTTAATGACCACAGGTTATTTGCTTAATGACCACAGTGGAACAGATGTTGTAAGTCTGGTGTCATCACATGATATTCTACTTAATGACCACTTCACTAAGTGAAGGAGTATCCAGTCCCAATTGTAGTTGCTAAGTGAGTATTGCTTTCATCCTATACATTTTTTAATTCAGTTTCACTTATAACTATAACATTTTTAAAAAGAAAACCATAGCAAGTCACTATATTGAGAATTAGGCTGTTTTTCTTTATAGGCTAGTGTCATTTATCTTGCGGGTTTTTTCCTATTGTATGCTATCTGGAGGTGTATTGGATATAATCTTTGTACATGCAAAGCTATTTTCCCCAGTTCAGCTATATCCACTCTCCCTTCAGAGCCCTGTTTGGGGGAAGAGAGATTGTGCATGTTAGTCCATCTCTTGACATTCCCCTCACAAGTTATCAATTATCTCTCCATATCTCTCTCTCTCTCTCTCTCTAGCTCTAGCTCTAGCTCTAGCCATCGTGTTTCTCCAAAAAGAAGGCTGGGTCTTATTTTCTTTTGACCCCCGAAAAAGTGGCTAGGCCTTCTTTTTGAAGAGTTCTAATTATTGACTCAGCTCACTGCGATGGCACTGACAGCTGCACTGAACAGGAGCCTGCTGCTGTCCAACTTCTTCTGGGGCCATTTCCCGCCATTCGCATGCATCACCCCAGCCTCCATTTTGCCTTCAGATGCCTTCCAGAAAGCCCTCTGCAGCCGATAATAGAGCTCCAGGGTGATGCGTGTGAGTGGCAGCAAGTGGCTGCAGAAGAAGTGGCCACAGAAGAAGGCGAGGCAGGTGTCGGGGTGTGTGAGGCCTGGTAAGTAGGGCAGCTTCACCCCCCATCCCCACCCTAGCTTATTTTTTACCTGTGTGCCTCGCCGCACCCCCTGCACATTGGGCAGGGTCTTAATTATGGCTAGTTTTGTAGATGGGGCTTAATTTAATGGCATGCACTCAAAAACATGATAGGGCTTCTTTTCAAGGTAGGTCGTCTTTTTGGAGAAACATGGTATCTATCTATCTATGTCAGTCTGTCTGTCTCTGCCTATCGATCTATCAATCTATCAATCTATCTACCCTGTTTCCCTGAAAATAAGATCTATTCTGAAAATAAGCTCTAGCATTTTCTTACATGTGTGCCTAATATAATCCCTACCCTCCAAATAAGCCCTATTTAAGAGCCAACTACCCATGCTGTCTGATTGCTCACAGTGCTGTGCCCATAAGGTGAGGCGGTGGGTGGAGATGCCCCATGTACCCTGCACTGGCTTACTTTAGGGCCCCTGCAGCCAGGCCATCCAGGCCTCAACACCTGCCTCACTGTGGCAGCATCAACAACCACGTGCAGCAGGAGCCCATGTGGCCACCGGCCCACTTATTTTGCTTGCTCAGAGCTGCAACACAGCAAGAGGCTGAGCAGCATGCTGCAGCTGCCACCACAAAGTGAGACAAATGTCAGGGTATGGGTGGCCCGGCTACAAGTGCCTGAGGTAAGCCAGTGTGGGGGAACATGGGGCAGGTCCACACACACATCTGCCTCCTGTTGGTGGCAGTGTCACACTGCACAGCCTTCTGCCACAAGCAAGGAGAAGTAGACCTCCCATACATTGGGGGGAGAGACCCCCCCCAAATAAGCCCTAGTATCCATCCACCCACCCAACCACCTATCTATCTCTATTGCTATCGCTATTGCTATCTCTATCTATTGTGTTTCTCCAAAAAGAAGGCTGGGTCTTATTTTCTTTTGACCTCTGAAAAAGTGGCTAGGCCTTCTTTTGAAGAGTTCTAATTATTGACTCAGCTCGCTGCAATGGCACTGACAGCTGTGCCTAGCAGAAGCCTGCTGCTGTCCAACTTCTTCTGGGGCCATTTGCTGCCATTCACACGCATCGCCCCAGCCTCTATTTTGCCTTCAGATGCCTTCCAGAAAGCCCTCTGCAGCTGATAATAGAGCTCCAGGGCAATGCATGTGAGTAGCAGCAAGTAGCCACAGAAGAAGTGGCCACAGAAGAAGTGGCCACAGAAGAAGGCAAGGCAGGTGTTGGGGGGTGTGAAGCCTGGTAAGTAGGGCAGCTTCACCCTCCCATCCCCACCCTAGCTTATTTTTTTCCTGTGTGCCTCACCACACCCGCTGCACACTGGGGTGGGCGGGGTCTTAATTATGGCTAATTTTGTAAGTGGGGCTTAATTTGATGGCATGCACTTAAAAACATGATAAGGCTTCTTTTCAAGGTCATCTTCCAATCCAAACATGGTATCTATCTGTCTGTCTGTCTCTGTCTATCGATCTATCAATCTATCAATCTATCTACCCTGTTTCCCTGAAAATAAGATCTATTCTGAAAATAAGCTCTAGC
>JAEANM010018338.1:0-12671 GCA_017656035.1 Myanophis thanlyinensis | reverse complement strand
GATAAAATGCCCCCCTGGAGACGGCTGCAATCTGATCTTCTAATGACAGCCATACATCCAGGAGGACACCCAGATTGCTAGCCCCTTCCGTGGGGGTCAAAATCTCTCCCCCCACAGCCAGTGATGGAACTAGCTGGCTGTATCTGGGCACAGGAAACCACAGCCACTTGGTTTTGGTCAGGTTGAGCTGGAGCCTGTTTAGACCCATCCAACTCCACCCGGCCTCCAGGCACCAGTTCATCACTTCATTCGGGTGGCCTGGGGTGGAGATGTACAGCTGAGTGTCATCAGCGTACTGATGGAAATCCACCCCAAAGCCACGGATGATCTCACCCAGCGGCTTTACATAAATGTTGAACAGTAGAGGTGAGAGCCCCGACCCCTGTGGCACCCCACATATTAAGGGCCTCGAGGCCGACCTCTGCCCTCCTGCCAACACAAATTGCGAGCGATCAGAGAGGAAGGAGGAGAACCATCGAAATACGGTGCCTCCCACTCCCAACCCCCACAATCGCTGCAACAAGATACTGTGATCAATAGTATCAAAAGCCGCCAAGAGGTCTAATAGGACCAGGACAGAGGAATAACCCCTGTCCCGTGCCTTCCAGAGATCATCCACCAAAGCCGTCTCCGTGCTGTATCTGGGCCTGAAAACCAATTGGAGAGGATCAAGATACATCGCTTCATCCAGGGGCTGAGGAAGCTGTCGTGCCACCACACTCTCAACAACCTTCACCATAAAGTGAAGGTTGGAGACCAGCAGATAATTAGACAGCAATGTTGGATCCAGGAATGGCTTCTTGAGGAGAGGTCTCATCACTGCCTCTTTCAAGGTGGTGGGCAAGAACCCCTTTCTCAAAGAAGCATTAATAATTCCCTGGAACCAACCTCACGTCACCTCCCGGGTGACCAACACCAGCCAGGAGGGGCATGGATCTAATAAACATGTGGTGGCATTAAGGCTGCCCAGCAACCTGACCACTTCTTCTGGGGTCACAGGGTCAAACTCAGCCCAGATGGTCTCGCCAAAAACCGCCCCTGCCCCCTCACCCAGAAGGGCCCAGTCAGAGTCCAGCCCATCCTGAATCTGAGCGATTTTATCCTGCAGAAAACAAGAAAAATCCTCAGCCCGTCCTTGCAAGGGGTCCTCCCACACTCCAACCTCTAAAAGGGAGCAGGTCACCCTGAAAAGAGTGGCCAGGTGATTTTCTGCAGATGCAATAAGGGCGGAAAAGTGAGAACGCTTTACCATCCTTATCGCCACTAAATATGTCCTAATATAGGATTGTAGAAGTGTTCGGTCAGATTCGGAGTGGCTAGCCCTCCAACCACTCTTTAGGTGTCTTTTCTGGTGCTTCATCTCCCTTAGCTCCCCGGAAAACCAGGGAGCCAATTGGGATCGACACCAGGTCAGAGGCTGCAAGGGCACAACCCGGTCGAGAGCCTCAGATGCCACCCTCTTCCAGGTGGCCACCAAGTCCCCAACAGGGCTATGTGTGTGTGCCTCGGGAAATGGCCCAAGCACTGTCAGGAAACTTTCTGGGTCCATTAGGTGCCTGGGGTGGAACCATTTTATCGGCTCCGCCTCCCTGCGATGAGGGGTGCAGAATGGAAGTCCAGTCTAAGAAGCAAATGATCTGACCATGACAGGGGCTCTATAAAAACATACCCTATACCTAGATCATTCTGCCATTGATCAGAGACAAAAGCCAGATCCAAGATGTGACCTCCCATGTGAGTGGGGTTCCGAATTAGTTGGGTCAGGCCCATGGCTGTCATGGAAGCCAAGAACTCCTGAGCAACCCCCGAGGTCACGCCGGCAAAGGGAAGGTTGAAGTCCCCCATGACCATAAGGCTGGGGGTCTCCACTGCCAATCCGGCTATAATCTCAAGGAGCTCAGGCAGGGCCGACGTCACATGGCAGGGAGCCAGATATGTGAGTAGTAGGCCCACCTGGACCCCGGAGCCCCACTTCACACAAAGGGATTCATATCTGGTCATCTGAGAAACAGTGGTTTCCCTAGGACATAGATCTTCCTTAATAACCACTGCCACCCCGCCACCCCTTCCCTCGGCTGATGAAAAACTCAAAACCCAGGTGGGCATAACTCAACCAGAGGAACACCCCCCTCGGGCCTACCCAGGTCTCAGTAATACCTGCCAGATCTGCCTCCCCCTCCCAAATCAGATCATAAATGAGGGGGGCTTTATTTCTTACGGACCTGGCATTACACAACATCAGCCAAAGGCCCAAGGCCCGATGACACAGACCACTCAGGGAACAGGAAGTAATTAGGGGGTTGGAGCACGCCACCATATGTAACCAATGGGGGCATACTCCCTGAATCTGATATGGCCCCTATACCCGCCATAGTTGCCCCTCCAACCCACCATGCTGATGGATTGCACCTCTCCCCTGCAACAACCCCCCCACTTCCTCAAACTGAACCCCCTACCCCTAAGACCTCCCCAGCATGCCCAACCCTCAGTCTGGCCTCAACCTCAGGTGGGGTGTCCCCCAACTGCCACCAACCCCCTCCCTAACCCCAGTAAGAATTTAGTTAAAAAATAGCGCGGTCTGTAACCCCAATAGAGGTTCTGCCTGACAGGCCTGCCTTGTTCCCCTGCATGCTGGTTGTCAGCGCCTCCACTAGGTCTCCTTGCACAGGGGCACTGGAGTACTGTGGCCACTGGCCATAACGCTCGAACAATGGGGAGATTATGTGGAAGAAAGGTCTAAAAGTTACATTAAATTATAACTGAAAAGAAAACTTCTATAAGATCATTGGTATTTTAACTCCAGACAAGTTGTCAAGAATGTATAAAGCCGTTTCAAATGAATATTGAAAATGTAAATGTAAAGCAGTGACCTTTTTATCATATATGGTGGACGCATAATAAAGCAAAGAAATATTGGAGTAGGATTTATACCTTAATACAAAAAAAATGAATATAAATAGAAAACCATAATTTTTTCTTTTGGGTTAAATGGAAAAAGACAGGGCAAAAAATTGGAATTTTGATGTTATGCATGTTGACGGCAACAAGACTACTCTATGCACAAAAATGGAAGGTAAACTCAATGCACAATGGACAAATGGCTGCAAAACACTGATGGAGTTAGCAGAGATGGCTAAATTGACTGCTTTGATCAAAGGAAAAAAATACAAATACTTTTATTTCTACTTGGAAACTGCTTCTAGACTTTGTGCTTAAGGTGGAAAAAAATTGAAACTTTGATTTTGGGTTTTTCCAGTTAACAGATTTGTTGTTACACAAATGGCTAGTTCCATACATCTGATAGAATATAGTTCCACACATAATAGAAACTATTATTTAAAAGTAAAAAGTTGAGATTTGATGTTAATGCCTTATTCTACTGCACCAAAGAAAGTTGGAACTCAATGCCTTTTCTTTCTTTTTCCCTTTTTCTTTCCCCAACCTTTCTCGTCCTTTTTTCCTGTCCTCTCTTTCCTATTATTAACTTTTGTATTTTCTTTGTATGTTACATTATAAACTAATAAAAGCCATTAATAAAAAAATGAAAAATGGCTTTTAACATCCCAGTTATGGACTACCAAGCCGTTTACAGAACGACTGGAATTTCAAGAAGAGGAATACTTGACTAATCTGCTCTTTGTGAATTGTTGCTGCCCAGAATGACTGCCCCATCAGAAGGCAGAAGTTAGCTGTTCCTCAGATTTTGTACTTCTCCAAATATTATAAAGTTGCAGGATCAGAAAATATATATTTCAAGCGAACTGGCATATGCATTTAACACATACTTTAGGGAAAATACACTTATGGAATGTCAGGTAAAAAAAATTAGAATCATGGAAAAGATGTGTGTTGTAACTAGCAAGTGGTTGAAGTTAGACTTGACACATTGTAGGCCTGGGAAGACTTATTTTCAAATCTTTTCATAGCCATGAGACCTGTACAAAAAATGAGGTGGAAAGGAAAAAAAGATTAGGGTTGGGCAATGCTTTGTATTTGACTACCAAAAGTACTCCTCTGTATGAATGTAGAACCTGTCAGCAACTCTTTAAAGCAGCAGTCACCAACCAGTGGTCTGTGGACCACTGGTGGTCCATGAGAAAATGTTGGTGGTCTTCAGAAAAATTATTTGCATTTTTATATTGCATCAAATCAGGGGTCCTCAGGCACTTAGCTTGGCCGCCTGTTTAGTAGCTCCAACCTCTCCCTCCATCAAGGGAGACCAGGCGGCTCAGCGAACAGTGTGCAAAACTCCTGCCGCCCAGAAGGAGGAGTGCTTAACAGAACCCAAATGGCGTTGGACTCCTGCAGGTCTTCCCTCTGCTTGGAAAGCCTGTGCTCATAGTCCTCAGTGAGATACTTCTGCTGAACTTTCTTCTCAGTCAGATCCAACCACTGCTTCTTATTGGGGCCCTAAGGAGTCTGGGTGAGGAGGTGGGGAGTGGTTGGGAGGGGAGGGGTGAGGAGAGGCCAGTGAAGAGCCCCTAAACGTTGGGCACAGCCACCCAGTCAAATGATCACCTAGCCACACCCACCCAGCTGGTCAGTAGGCAGATCATATTAGTGGTCCATGGGATTTAAAATTATGAATTTAGTGGTCCCTGAGATCCAAAAGGTTGGGGACCCCTGCTTTAAAGCATCTAGAGAGGACAGTCTTTGCAATCAAAGGAAATGATGTAGTTGCTTTATGGATTTCCAGGCAAGTGCTATGGTTGGAATCCTAACTTAGTTTTGATATTATAACTGAAAGATTCTATATTTTATCATAATGTTTTACTCTCTAGATTTTACAGACTACAGAAATCTATAACTTGCTCAGCTAAATATTTGTAACCTCTGTTAGTAATAGGCTTTGGTTTGTTTAATAAAGATAAAGACACTAAGATATTAACCGTACATAATAAAAATTCACAGATGACATCAGGGTGGTATCTCATACTTGAGTATTACCATCTTTAGGTTAAGGATATCAGCCTCTTTTATATTGAAAGCTACTTTCCCAGACGAACAATGTGTTAGGGCTGCATTGCATATCAGTGCTGGGTCTGAAGCAAACAGGAATAAGTTCAGAGCAAACTTTATCACTGCTCTCCTTGCTTTTTTTTTTCTGACATCCACTTTTCTTTCACTTTTTAAAGCATTATTTTTGTTTTCTCTTCTTCTTTGCAAAGCAAACTATTAAAAAGGGGTATAAAAAGCTCTTTCTAAACTTATAAGCTACTTATTTGCAAAAAAAAAAAAAAAACCTTTTGAGCACAGCTTGAAGGCCACAAACAGCTCCATGACTGCAGGTTGCCCATCCATTTTAATACAGATTCTTTTCATGTACTTCTCATATTTCTGGATTCAAGGGGCAATGGCAATGCTCTGCTTTGTATCTTAGTTCTTTTCCGTTTGCTTCTAGGAAGGACTGCTGTTTCTTTACATTATAAACAAAGATACCTACCTGCTCAAGCAATCCCCACAGACATTTTACATACGTATTATTGATATTGGTTATTTTGTAATTGTTTTTGCTGCAGCCTGTACTTGAGGTTTATTTTCCCTCTTACGCATTATATTGTATGCATTCACCTCCACCCCAGTCTGATAAAACTGCAGAAGATTAGATTGACTAAAGTACCTGAGTGAGCTTCAAGGATTGACGTTTGCTTGATTTTAAAATTCAGAGTTAGGTCCTAAGCCTAAAAGATGAATGTACTCACCTCTCACCACTCTCCAGAACTGTACTTAAATTGTGTAAGGCACAGAAAGGACAGTCTTGACCAAAACACCAGAAAAAAGTGTGAGGCAGATTCTGCTGTGTCACAAACTGATCTTTCGCAGATGCTGAAAAGTTAGGAAGTGCAATTATGGGGAAATTGCACTAAGGCAAACAAGTACATGCCAAGGGCTGCCAGTTCCCATTATTTACCTGAACCTACTGATTGTGGCAGACACACAACATCTGTATGTGCTTTGTGGGGGGAAAATATTCTCAAAAATGGCAATTGGATGAAGAAAAAGGAGATGAGAATGAGTTGTTTTCAAAAAATAGAAGGTACCTTTATCACGAAAGGAGCTGTTGATGGACTTAAACTAAAACTGTACAGCCAATGCCCATGTACGTAAGTTAAAAGCCCACTGTTGTTGTCTTCTTGGTGCCGTTCTTGACAAGCACTGGTTCTTCTTCTGCACAAAAAGGCCTAATGTATGCTTGGAAAACTGTGTTTGGCTTGGTTCATAGCAAGTTGTACTTCTATTTGATAGAGCAATAACCATGACAACATAACAAAAGTTTGTCAAAAGACATGTAATTTAGTTTTAGAACAGGGGTGCCAAACTCAAGGCCCGGGACCCGTGGGCTGCTTAGATCTGGCCCATGGAGCCACCCTGGAAACAGCAGGATGGCCTGCAGTGCCACTGCCAGCTTCTTTTTTGCTGGCAGAGGGTTGCAAGAGGCCGTTGCAGCTGAAAACAGAGCTCAGCAGCCTGTTTTCTCTGGCAGAGCACTCGGGCCACTACAGGCACCTCCGACATGAGTGATTTCAAGTTGGCCGCACCTACCCTGGCCACGCCCACTCTGCCTCCCCAAGGTCAAACACAACCCTGATGAGGCCATCAATGAAATCGAGTTTGACCCCCCCTGATTTAACCACTACACCAAACTGGCCTCTAATTTATAAGCTGCATAGTGTATAAAAATGCATCACTGGAGTAATTGCTACTTTGGAACTTTTAAAAGTAATTTTATTCATTCTTGTTTACATGCATCCCATCTTAAAATGGACTGTTTTCATCTTGCAACTGTAACGCCCTATTATGTACAGTAAGATATAGCAGAATGGAAATTCTGTTCAGAACTTCACATATTATCCCCTATATACATTCAAGAAGCATACCAAAAAGTACTAATTCCAGCTTTATTGTAAATTGACATTAACACAATCTTGGAAGTCTGAAAGTACATCTCTCCTTCCTTGCCTTTATAATCCAACAGAATTGGAAGGGACCTTGGAGGTCTTCTAGTCCAAGGCCCTGCTTAGGTGGGAAACCCTATATCATTTCAGATGAACAGTTGTCTAATCTCTTCTTAAGAATTTCCAGTGTTGGAGCATTCACAACTTCTATAGGCAAGTTGTTCCACTGATTAATTGTTCTGTCAGGAAATTTATCCTTAGTTCTAGATTGTTTCTCTGTTGATTAGTTCCCATCCACTGCTTCTTGTCTTGCCTTCAGGTGCTTTGGAGAAAAGCTTGACTCCCTGTAACAGACTAGGGAGGGTCTCTTCTTAGACTTGTGCCATGCCCCCATTTCTTTTGTGGTCTCAGCTACTGTTTGCCTCACTGTTCTCTAGTCTGTGACTCTTCCTTTCTCTCAAGGTTATTCCTACATACCAGTGGTGCAATTCATTTTTTTACTACCAGTTCTGTGGGCGTGGCTTGGTAGGTGTGGCTGGGGGGTGTCATGTGACTGGGTGGGCAGTTTCTGTAAGCAGGGCAATAAAGATTAGGCTAGAATGTTTCTTTCCTGCCTTCCTTACAGGATTAACCCTGTAAAGTGGAAAAAAACAAAGAGATTTCTTCTAACAACCAGTTCTCCAAACTGCTTAGAAAATTTACTACCAGTTCTAGCAAACCTGATAGAACCTGCTGAATTTCACCTCTGCTGCATACCATTACACTGCTGAGGCCATTTGCTTATTTGAGGTGAGCTTTGTGCCTAAAGTGAGACTGAAACTTATGGTTTCCCAGTTTCTAGCTTCTACCTCTACACCAGATTGGCTGTTCCTTAGTAGTAGTACCACGTATTTTATGCACACTCTCCCCTGAAGATATATATCAGTGGTGGCAAACTTTTTGCATCACCAAGTGCCGGCCTTCATGCCAGAAGGGCACACCAAACCATCCCACAAGCTACATGCAGCTCCGCTGGCTCTGCAACCCGTTCTTATGCTCTGTCACACATAGCCCCCACATCCCATTCTTGCACTCCATCATGTGCCAGCCAGCTGGCTTTCACCATGTGGAAGCACCGAAACCTGGAAGCACAGGGTCCCAGTGTGGTGTGCATGCATGCATGATGAACAGGTGGACGGCATGCATGTGCATACCAGAAACCAGACATTCAGCTCTTGGAGCATGCATGTGCACTGGGACACTGTGCTTCCGGGTTTCGGCACTCTCGCATGGCAAAAGCCATCTGGCTAGTGTGCAACAAAGTGCAAGAGTGGGCTGTGGAGCCAGCGGGGCTGCGCATGGCATGCAGGATGGTTTGCCGTGCCAGAAAGGTCACGGGACAGTTTGGCTTGCTTTTTCTGGCACCTGTTCCATAGATTCACCACCACTGATATAGATGATCCCTATTCTATAAACATTCTGAAAACTAGCCAAAGCAGTGTTGTTTATTTTTTTTATTGATGATTATCTGAATATACTTTTTAATGTCTCCTTTCCCCCCGCTTCTTTTGTTATACCCAGCCCACTGTACATTGAGATTGGGGTACTCTCTAAATATTACAAACTGAATAAAATTCAATTTATTGTATGCAGATTTTAATAATAATTAGTAACAATATTTTATTCAATTTATACGCCACCTGACTTTCAGAAATTTTTTACAGTTAATTTAAACAAAATTTAAGAGATTTCTCATGCTCTCAAGACATGATAAGGTTATCTCCTAGCAAAGTCTTCACAAATTAATATTAACTTATGGGTAGTTTATGGATATACTGTATGGATGTATATTTTGCGTAAGGATTGCAGGACTCCCTCTACAGGGCAGTTCACCTGTATGTTTCATGCCCATTGTTTGACCTCAATCCAATTCGTTTTTTAGGATTAAAATGAACGTTCGTAGCACTGGATGGGAAGAAAGTCATCAGAGCTACTGTATATATTCTCTACTTGGCTAACAAAAGTAGTCCTATGTTTGGTTACAAATTGCCAATCTGCTCTTGGATTGGCTTGCTTTGACAGGATATTTTCTTCTCCTTCACTTGGCTAAAGCATTTGGGGAATTTTGTTAATGCAACCACCATTTCCCTTCACAAAGAAGTAAGCAAAGGATGGATATCAAGTGAGAATTAATTCTCATTGACACGGCGCCCTCCGTCACTGAATTGGACATAGATTTCCTCTACAGCATAGTTCCAAAAAGGTTGTTAGGTCTCCTGAATAAGCAAAAGAAAATAGGGGAAGATGATACCTTCTTCTTTAGACAAGCAATCAAAAGAAGAGTAAAAAGACAGCTGAGCTAATAATGCTTTTTTTTTTGTCCCTGCTGATGAAATTACCAGAACATCATTTGTCTGCACCTACATCAAAAATATTTTTGAGACTGGGGAGTCATTCCCCTTCCTGTTGCTATGCTGATTCAGCATGAAAAAGGAGCAGACTAGTCAGGTTATTCCTATATGGGAGATGATGTCAATATTCTTTCAGCTGGACTGGAACTATATGTGGAAAAGAAGCTGCTGTACAGCTGGAAAGGGGGCCTCTATAGTTGTCCAAATTCACAAGTCATATAGCCCCCCACCAAAAGGCTAACATAAACATTTTCCTAGGAGCCAAACCAAAGAGGCAAGCTTTGATATTTAGTAATCTTACAAGATTAAATTAAGACTATATGCATTATGGTTGATCAAGTTAAATATATGTACTTGTTTAAAACCATGCTTCCATTTCAAAGTGTGAAAAGTGTTTTTCTGGATCAGGATGCTTGAAAACGATATACTAAGGAGACTACTGATACACTACTGATATCAGGTACCACTGATATACTGACATACCACTGATATATAAGACACCGCTGATGCCCCACTGATATCAGGACACGAGTCGATGAAAAATTGCACAGTTGCAGCCTTGAAACCTTCTTAGAAATGGTTTAATAATAATAACAGGTCTCTTTGTTTATTATTTTAGTTTTTATTTCCTTTTATTTGGGCTCATTTTTAATAGTAAAAGGAAGTTTAAAAGATTCCAATAATTTGCAGGGTATTTTTTTTTTTACAAGATTAGAATTAGATTTTACAATACAACATCAAGATGAAAAAGTCGAAGCTTCACCATTAACATTAGGGGGGACCTGCTGAAAAATTAGTATGGTATTTGTGAAAGGGTTGCATTGTAAGAATTTGCTGTAATTAATAATAAGGATATCAAAGATCTAACTGTGTAGATTACAAACTAGGATTGTGTGACACTTTTGCTTTGAAAAGAATAGGGTGTTCAGATGTAACCCTATTAGCAAAAAAAAAAAAAAAAAAAGGCACCTCTTTCTGATATCAGGTTGCTGCTGTTTTGCCCATGGATCCAGCAAAATCCTGACCAAACCAATGCTTATGGTTTAAGAAGCATTGACAGGTGCTACAGGTGCTCTACCCTTATACTTTTCTTTTGAACTTGAACTGTTACATTGTCAATTACCAAGAAACATTTTAACTAAATAATGATGCAAAGAGTTATAAGGAAAACATGGAAAAATGGAGGGGGAAAAGAACCAGAAAAGTTGAAATAAGTGAGGAAAAATCCAATCTATGTTTCTTTTATTTAAAACATGGATTAAAAAAAAAAAGAATTTAAGTTGCTTTCAAATTTATTGAAAAATTTAGACCTTTAGACCAAAAGTTGATACAACAAATTGAATAGGATGAAATATTTCAGAGAATGAATTTTACCCTTTGTTTTGTCTTGGAAAAAACCACCAATTAGAATGCATTGTGTGCCTAAAAACCTACTATACTAAAACAACATCACAGGTTGCCTAGAATTGTCATTGTTGTTGTCAGCCATTCAATCTTGTCTGACGCCCAGACACTCTATGGAACAACACTCTCCATGCTCCTCTCTGCCTTGCACCGCCTCCTTCAGATCCACCATATTCATGCCTAGAATATTCATGATAATGCCTGGAATAGAAAACATTAAACTGTAACTTATGAATAAGAAAATGTTTGGATGTGGACCAGATAGACATTGATATACCAAATGATAGAATTTCTAGTGCAATAAACAGACAGTAAATCTAAATTTAAAGAACAGAGCTATTAATTGTTGATTAATAGCTGTGAACTCATCAAACAGAACAAAGCTGGATTTTATTCTAGCACTGCTAAATTTATCTAACTCACTATTTACTAACCCCACAGCCTATCATCCTGGACTTATTTTACCTTACTGTATTACTGCCTATGTTTATGACAATATTCTGGGGTGACTGCAGTCTGTTCATTTGGGTCAGTTTCCAGTATAAAAGGTGAGAGAAAGATTTGCAAGGCAGTTGCGACTAGTAGGAAGAAAGACAACTGGGGGATGAACAGGGACAGCCCCAATTTTAAATATTTTGATCCTTTTTTTTCTTCCAGCAGCTTAGAAATCTTCTGGGCTGTTGGAATGAAGAAATATTTATAATGTTGGTTCAACTTTGCAAGCTGACAGCATAGCAGATTCAGTATGTATTGCTTTGAAATAATAAAAAAATGCTTGCATACTTGGAGAGAAGTTAATTATTTTCCCTTGGGAAAGCACTTTCCCATATGCAGAATTCTGCAAGAGTTTCACAGCAACCAAAATGTGTGGGGCACTTGTGGTGGTATCCTTTAAAAACATCCTACTTTTTCCAAACCTGCTTTGGTAAGTGACTGCTGCTCATGCTGTGAATACATGCAGATAATCCACTACCATGTGCCCACAGAGAGGCAATTTGGATGGAACAAATACCACAACTATGTTGCCTTAATTAAAGGGGCTCCAGGATAGATCTTGCACAGAGCTTATGAAAGCTTTGGGTTGCTGCTTGTCCCTGTCTTAATTAACTGTATTTTGGAAGTATAAAGAATATTGCTGGAGGGGCAGAGGGAGAGGAGGAGAGGCAGGGGAAGGATGTTGCAAGTTGCAGTTTGTGACAACTGCCAGGATTCACAAAGTAACTGCATTTCTGTCTTTTTATGTTTGGATGGTATATGCTATTCACATATGCTTTGTAGCCAGAAATCTTTAAGATCAATAGTTGGGGGATGGGTGAATGAAACAGTTTGCTTGATAATGTTGGCATGTTTTGAAGCTGCTGGAAAACGATATTCACTACAAGAAAGGAAGTCACTGTTGTATATTGTGCTAGAAACCATTGACAAATCAAACATTACCAGCCTGACTGGTGCATTAAACGTCTACAAGAGAGACAGCAAGTGAAACAAGAAAGATAAGAGATAAGAACCATGGACTATCTGGATCTCAGGGCTGTTTGTCTTTTGTCTGCTGCACTTTTGACCTGTGCCACCCTCCCTGGGAAGGCAGTTTTTCTTTACTCTTGGTTTGGGGGGCTGAACCTTGGAAGGCCTCCATCCAATCTGTCAAAATCTTTGCCTTGGCCAGAGGAAACTCGGCACAGCTTTCCAGGGGCGCCTGGTGCTCTCCAAGTGGATTGGAAGTGACATTGACTCCTCCATGAATGAAACAGGAAACAAACAGCACATTGAGTCCAGAGTGTTGTCGCTTTCCCCCCCTGCCTGTGCAGACTGTCATCACAGATACCCCCAGGGTAAGCACAGACGGCAGACATCTGTAATGGGTAATCCCAGAGCATGTTCTAATGCACAGTTTTGTTTGTGATTAAAAAAAATCACTACATCATTCAAAACTACTACTTCTTCTTCTTCTTCTTCTTCTTCTTCTCCTCTTCCTCTTCCT
>JAEANM010018337.1:0-12672 GCA_017656035.1 Myanophis thanlyinensis | reverse complement strand
GAAAGAAAGAAAGAAAGAAAGGGCAAAGCTTAGATGTAACAGCAGATGGCAGCACCTAGCCAACTTTTGCTGATGTCGGAAAATTAGAGCAGGGCTGGATCTGGATAGTGTATGGATGAGAGGGCATTAAAAAATACCAGAGGTGAACTCTATCCTTGGATGTAACAGGACTCATGAAGAAGGCAATAGAAGAAAGCAAGCCATTTCCACATTGCTCTAGATGCCCCTACAATCAACCAGACTCACACTTGATCAAGGACAACTTTACTTTAGAGATTCATAGGAACAGGATTTCTATGGGTGATTGCTGGGTGGCACTACTTGAATAAACTAAGTCCAGATTAAAACTACCCCTCAAGTGTCATTATGTGACCATACCTACAAAGATCGTGTATAGTCACAAAGCAGGGTATGTTCTATGACACTTTTTGGAAACGTTGGGCTTTGAAGAAGCAGGATAGGAAGAACACTAGACACGTCTGAACGCTGGGGTTGGACAAGACTCCTGATCCTGTGGATCAAACCAACCAACCAACCAACCAACCCAGAATTCTCACTTGATCAGGTTCAAATTATCATAATTACATGAAGGCTCCTGGAAAAGGCTCTAATGCTGGGATAGGTGGAAGGAAAGAGAAGAGGGCAATATGCTGACTCTGTAAACCACTATGAAGTGGTATGTGAGACTAAGTGCTATTGCTATCAGCAGCAAGGTAGGTAGACACAGCATAGCATTGATGAGTGCATCATCGGAAGACCAGGTTAGGATAGTTTGTCAAGGAGAAAATCAACCTATGTGGTTGCTAGAAGCTGAAAATAACTTGATGGCATAGTTAACCAATCGCTCATTTAATCCAGGGGTGGGGAACGATGGCCGTTTTATGACTTGTGGACTTCAACTCCCAGAATTCCCCAGCCAGCCACGCTGTCTTAGAGCAGGGATGGGGAACGATGGCCTTTCTATGACCTGTCCTGGAGACTTCAACTTCTGGGAGTTGAAGTCCAACAAGTCATAGAGGGGCCATTGTTCCCCACCTCTGATTTAATCAATCAAAATCAATTGACAACTATTTCTGTGGAAGCCCAGCAGATGTATTTTTAAGCAGAGAAGCAAAACCGGCAAATAGCAATAACCTCTGCTAAAAACATGGCAGTTATTACGGGCTTTGAATGGCTATGCTTGATTCGTGCCATTTCAGCTTCGCTAATCCAAACATAACAGTCCTTACTGCTCTCTCCTTTTTTTTTTTTTTTTTTTTTACAAGATTGCATATTCAATATTTATTTCTAGCAATCGCCTAGAAATATTGTTTTTTTGCTACTCGTGCCATCGAGTTTGGATACCCTGGCACAGTTAGAGAATGTACAAGAAATTTCCAAATAGCGAAGTAGGAAAAAAAAAAAAGGCAAAACTGTTCTGCAGTTGTTTATGCAGACTATTTTTAGGCTTGTGATTTCCTTGAAAAACACCAGCTACTCGGGCCAGGCAGCAGAGCACGCCACTGAATGTGGTCTTCCATGGCTACATGCACGCTAGGTAAAACAGGTCAGAATGCCATAAAATATGCTGCTTTCTTTCCCGAAAAACAAGCCCTGGCATTTCAACCTTCCTGCATTTAAAAGTAAAACTTTCGGAGAAAAAAAACCCTGTCCTTGTGAATAGTTACCAAGGAAGACCATTATTTGGCAAACAATACTGTATTTTTTTTTTTAGAAAGATCTGGGGGGGGGGAGGGGAGAAGGAAGTGCAGGCTGTAAATATCAAACCGTGCTTAAACAATAGAGACTGAAGTGTGCGCCGCTTAAAAAAAAACCTTTTACAGCATTATTGGAATTATTTTGCAAGACGATTAGGACCTCTCAATACTATTGAATTATCTGGGGGAAATTTGAAGGAAAAATGTTAATTGGTACCTTGATTATACAGGGTTAAAAAAAAATCTTTAATATATACTTTTCTTTTTGCACATAATGCTGAAGGAGAGTTACATCAATCAGCACAATGCATCTTTTGGTTGTTAGATCAACTGCTTCTGATGTCGGTAAAGTTTTGCATGTCATGTTACAGCAGCCAGGAATTAAATCATCTTGTTAATTTCATTTTCCACATTTTCCAATCAGATTATTACCCAAAGTCAATTTTGTGTCCTATTATATTTCAGGGGCTTGCCTTCCCCAATTTCAAAGACTACATTCTCTTATTAGATGGAAAAAAACAAAGAAGTATAATTTTAGAAGAGACCTGGAAATATTTTAAATATGTTCAATTTAAAGTACAGAATTACTGTATACTTCTTTACCAACATTCCAGCTTTGAAACAATAAAATCTGCTGGTTTTCTTTAGCAGTAAGAGTTTTTATTTATATGTTATACTTTTGAACCCTAACAACATTATACTATACTACCATAGAAAAAAATTGAAACAGAATATTTGGATTACTAGCAGGAAGATTCACCAATGTCCAACCAGAAAGGGGGAAAATAGCATTAAAGAAGAAGCTTCAAAAACTTTTAACTCTCTTGCCATCAAACTACATTTTCCCAACGCTGGAAATACGAAGAAAAACACAAGCCTCATTTTAACATGAATGTACTTTCATGTTAAGAAAAAAGAACAACAAACCGGACAATTTGCTAATCCTTTCGACAAAGTCTTTTCAATTTTTAATAATTGTGCCCTAGCAAAACAATAACAGACTCATAACATTTCTCAGTATTTGTATGAAACTCTTTTTGTTCTAGAAGACTATAAGTATTGTATCTTATCAGATAGTGGTGATTAGGGAGAAAAAAACCAGTTTGATTTCTGCAAATATTTGTTCTATGAATACAAACAAAATTATAATTCCTGGAATCCAAAACTGGAAGTCCAACTGCTGATTAGTCAGAAAGTAAAACTAAAATTCTTTGGAAACAAGAAAACCAGCTTCTACTTAACTCCTCCAGGGCAGTGCCACCAGCTGTTTGAGGACACTGGCTGTCCTGTTCAATTGCTCTGTTAAGAAAGCTTTTCTGCCCTACCCTAAAAGAAAAAGCTGTTTTCCTAAAATTTAAAGTCCTTTTTACAATTCCTGCATTCTGGAATTATAGAGAACAATTCTTCAAATTACCTCCCTTTTCTGAACATGAAGAATGCTATCAAATCTCTCAATCTTCTTTTCTCAAGGTTAAATGTATCCAGTGCCCACTATTTGATCTTATGGTTTTTTTTTTCCTATGTTGCTGTTTTGGAACTTACTCCATTTGATCTGCAGATCCTTAACAACATGCTATTTTCCGTGGCTAATTTTTGCAGCGAATAGTCTTGTTTTTCCTCTCCGAGACAGGTAATTTTGAAGATGATGGTCAGCCCACCAAAGGTGAGGCAAAACTTGCCATTTCAGCTAGAAGTGTAGAGTGTGTCACCGAGTCCACAAAAACATAACATTTAAAATTTCTTCTCGGGTTTCTTATTTTCAAATCCCAGTACCTAGACATACCGATTAATAATCGTCACAGAATGTGCGGGAACAAAGTTCCTGGTCTAGGTCAGTCTTTAAATCTCAGCCCAACTCACCTCACAGGGTTGCTGTTGTGAGGCAAATAGGAGAGGAGGAAAGAGTATTATTAGATACTTTCACTACCTGGAGTTAGTCATAAAAAAACCCA
This sequence comes from Myanophis thanlyinensis, assembly GCA_017656035.1. Lineage (NCBI taxonomy): Eukaryota > Metazoa > Chordata > Lepidosauria > Squamata > Homalopsidae > Myanophis > Myanophis thanlyinensis. The sequence continues at coordinate 9,023 of JAEANM010018337.1, read as the reverse complement.
GTTAAGGTGGGATTTAAAAAAACCCAACCTAAAATAAAAATAAATAACAAGACAGAAGAGCTAACTTTTTAAAAAAGCAACACGGCAACTGACCCTTCCCCCCCCTGAAAACTTTTGCTGAAACTAAAATAAGCTTGCTTCTCCTCAGTAAGCAGGAAAAGCTGTGAAAAGATTAAGACTTTAAAATGTAAATTGGATGTAGCAGGAACATAACATGCATACATACATCCAAGAGCATTTGCCTCGCCCGTAGCAAATATCAAATTCTTAAAATGAAACCAAATGACTACGAATCAACTGGCTGCACAGAGCTTTGCTTTTTGACCTCCGTTCCAAGCACAAAATCTATTATCTCAACAACCCCTGCACAGCCCTGTAAGGTAAGGATACGCATTTATTTTATATTGCCGTGTGCCGGCAGGCAGGAAAGCTAACGCTGAGTGCAGAATGATCTGCCACATATTTTGAGCTGGAGGTGATTATTTGAACAGGAGATTTCCCAACTCTGTGTCCTAGACACACACTGCGTGACACCCGCACTCTCACAAAATAGTCACACAGTTTAAAATATTTGGAAAGATGGAAATACACTGTTAAACTGAAATAGCTACCCAACTCTTTAAAAAAAAACAAAAACCCACAAATGAAGCTTATAGTAAATCATTGTAACTAGCTAAAATTATCCTCTATATTTAGAGTTTGGAGATGAATCACTTTCTTTTGCTTCTTAATAAGCTGGCACATGGAAGGAGAACGTAACACACCAATACTCAAATTCACCGGGGCAGCATTAAAATATGCTTCGATTAAAGATCTAGTTGCTTTATATTTTATTTGAACAACGGATTTACTTGCGGCTTGGGAGTAAACTCTAAAGCGCATTGTGAACGCTGCCTAAAAATGTAGTAGATCCAAACTGTACCGTGATATAGATGAAGTAGATGTGTGGGACTCGCAGTAATGGGGGGGGGGGGGGAGTGGGTGCAACATTATTATTATTATTTTTTTTAAAAAGCAGCTTTCACAAATAAATTGGCTTTAATTACAGGGTCACAGGACAGCATTCCAACCGCTTGGAGGCAGAGAGGCACTACTGCTCAAAATTTCATGCAAATAGCAAGACAACAGTGAAGTATGATTTTTTCTATTTATTGGAAACCCATTTTTTCTTTATTGTTTTGCAATTCCTTAGGGAATGCATCAAGCATACATTAGAGAGAGAGAGAGAGAGAAAGAGAGAGAGAGACCAAGCTACTAAATGTGATGTTCACCCTCTTATCCTTAAAATGTAGGGTTGAGGACCGAGGTCATGATGGGGAGAAAAGAAATAAGAAATAAGACTGGGGGTGAGGGAGGGATCTTCAACAAGAACCCCAGGCTTTGCATAATTACTCTTTCCTTAAAAAGTCAAGATTCAATGGGTGCACTGGGAAAGCAACTCAACCTGCGCTTTTAAATACACTTGGGGTGCAAATGCAAATCAAGCTGCAAGCAAAGCAGCAGACTGAAGAAGGAGGCAAGAAGAGAAAAAGAAAAGTTTATTTAAAGACCCGAGAGAGGTCTTTTCTTTTTTCTCTTTCAGCCCGTCTAAAGTTAGTCTGGCTTAGAAGATGCACCAACTTTCCCAATCAGTTTTACATTACAGCACAAGTCCAGAAATAGCTCCCAGCCGCCTTGGCCTCTAGCACGGTTGCCATGACAATGGAACCACAGTTCTATAAATAGATCATCAGCACCAAATCTTGTGAGGCACATCTGGAAAGGGGCCAGGCGAGTCCCAGCTTGACAAATAAAAATAGGCTCCGGCAGTTGGAAAGGTACAATGCATCTCTCCACTCGCAGACAAAGATAATCAGAGCTGGACGGAGGGAAAAAAAACAACAACCCCTGATTGCTTTTTAATGCAGGATCGGGTTTATAGTTGGGTTATAAAAACACGAACGCTCCATTATTCACATAAAAGCCACAGTTAGGCATTTACATGCTTTGCTTTAAAAGATTTCTCCCCCCCCCACACCCCTCCTTTTCCTTCCCTTCCCCCTCTCTCTTGCAGTCTGTGGCAAACTGTGTCATTTCGAGACTTGGAACAGTGTGGTTTCTTCCCTATGGGGGAGGGTGTTTACACACACACACACACACACACAAGAATCCCGCGTTCCTCTTCTAGGTTTCAGGGATAGGACTGCATTTCTGCTTGCCTGCAATCAAAAGGTCTCCTTCCACGGAGAACCCATTCCACAGAAAATACTGTCATGCCTCTCTCATTTTGCCCAGAAAAAAACCAAGGGTGATGTGGAATTCTTAAAAAGGGATATTAATTTTACATTGTCCCTGTATATCCTACCAGCAAATTCAAATAGCTTTAATGCCTGGGGAAAAAGAAAGGTGTGTCCGTGTCCCTCCCCCGTTTCCCCCCCCCCCAGGAGGCAACAGGACTTTCTGGTTTTTCTTTGAAGACGTTTTGCTTCTCATCCAAGAAGCTTCTTCAGCTCTGACTGGATGGTGAGGAAAGGAAGGATTTATACTCCTCCTTGTGGAACCAAATGTATTTATATATTTGAACATCGCCACTTCCACTTCCATCACCACCATCGTCGTCCCTCTTTAGCAAAATGAAAATTAAGTCAGTGAGCCTCCCATCTCTGCCTTTCCCTTGTTTCATTTAAAACTAGCACAGCGATTTACTGCGACCAACCAGTTTCTAACCATGGGTTGTAAATCTGTCATGTTTCAACGAACCATTGTTAACAGTGATGGTGATTTAGGGTTCAGTCATCATTCCGTACTGTGATCATCCAAAAAGCAGAAACAGAAGGATTTTTTTTAATCTCTTGTGGTCATCAGAGCACAGGAGAAAACAGGAAGTACATGAAAACAACATTTGCTAGTGTCGCTCCTAAAACTTTTGATGTGTCACACATCACAGAAACTCATTTTCGTAACTGAATGCTATACTCAAAGTTCAATTCATTCATAGTATCAGAGAAACATTCCGTATTTAAACCTTAGTCTTTGCTCAATAAAAAAATACAATTTAGAAACCACTTTGAAATCTATCTATCTATCTATCTATCTATCTAATTATCCATCCATCCATCCGGTTAGCCATCCTAAATAATCTCAAGTCAAGATGGCTGTAATTAAACCACTATATAAATTCATTAAATAGCCCAGATTCAGTAGTTATTTTTATAAATAAATAGCCATAAACATTAGGTTTGTAAGTCTATATTCTTCCAGCTACAGCAGTGAAATAATAACCTGAAAGAATACAATAAGTTAAAAAAAATTAGGTAAATATAATTAGGACTGCAGATGAAATGAAACTACTTTACTGAGAAGGGAAATAAGTAAGTAAGTAAGTCTCATTGAAAATACCAGAAAGGTATGAATGCAGGTGTTCTACATAAATCTCACCATCAGCCTACAGGAATCCTTTAGGTCCTTACATGGATATTTTCACTTCAAAAAATTGTAGATTTAAGCTCCTTTTGTTGTCAAACTTACATGAGATTCATAAGGCCTCACCCCCAATCACTTACAATTTTGTCTATATTTCAACTTGCATATAATATCTTGGAAATTTTATGCTGTAACATACTGGTTATATATGCATTCAAAATTACCATTTGTTTGTGCTGAACAGAGCCTAGCATACCCAACTTCGAAGGGTTTAAGGCCCTAAAATTGCTACCAAGTTCAATTTAGAAAAAGAAGTATACAATCAGAAGCAGCTTTTCAGATAAAAACCTCTAGAGAAATCCCTATCCTGCAAATAGATTCCTTAGTTAAAAAAAATATCTCTCAGCTTGTTTGGTGCTAATTCTGATCCAATCTAAATGATAATTCTTAAATTGAACCCTACAACAGCTATATTTATGTATAAAACAAAACCTTCTGCTGCTTGTGTCTAAATTATTCTTTTTTTACTTACCTTTCATCTACGATGGGCATATTATTATTATGTATTTTAACAGTCTTAGTTCTTCAACATTAGCTTTTTGCAATCTGTTTAAGCAACCACGTATCAACATAATCACCAAACCAAAACATCTCACTAATTGCAGGAGGAAAATGAGATAATACTGTATTAATATCAATAGTTGAATTCTGAGAAAACTTTTCCTAATGAAAAGACCAGCATATTCACCCCACCCCACCCCAAATGCTGCATTCATAACTTTCTGAAAACTACTGGAGTCTTCAAAAGCAATTTGCCGTATCCTGTTTCCAAAAGCAGAAAAGAAAACTAAAAAGCCTATTAAAATCCAGCTAAGTGTAATTCTCTGAATTGAGGCTGCAGACAGCAAGAGGTGAGGAACTTCAGCAATTCCACTTTCTTTTACAAAACAGCTTGAAAGACCAAATGGAAAACTTTCTTCCACTTCAACAAAGGGAATATATAAAGTGCAAAGTGGCAATAAATTAACAGAAGCAGCTTTAATGTAGTAGTTTGCAGTTCTTAGAAAGTGTTATGCATGTGCCTTATGTTATGGGTAGTTTTGTGTGTGTGTGCGCGCCAGTGGCTGGCTGCCCTGTTGTCTAATGTAGCCTGAATGCTGATCTTAAAATTTATCTCCCGCATTTTCAGTGGGTTTCAGTGGGTTTCTTACTGTAAACGTTGCAATACTCAGGTGAGACCTTCTCTCTGAAGCAATTGAGTTAGTAGTTTCATTGTTTTTCTGTTTCAGTAGCTTTGCTTCAATACTGTATCTAAAATGGTTTCCATGTTCCATTAGTTAAGGAGTTTGCTCAACAAAGGATTTTGAAAAGGAAAAATCAAAGATGAACTCCTTGGGGGAAAAAATGGTAAAAAAAAAGTTAAAAAGACTACTGAACCAAGTAATATATTGGATTTTGACAGCAAATAAAGAGATTCAAACAGGTTCCAGTTTTTAATTAAGGTGAGAAAGTGTTGAGACTGTAAATTACAGACAAACTCAATACTCATATAAGAGTCTTGCATTTACCACTATGTGAATGTAAAGAGCTATTAAAAAAAAAAACAAGTTGGTAACAAGAGGAAACTATCTAACTCCAAGATATATATTGATAATATTCTAAATCTATAAGGAATGTCACATGTATGTATTTTACTCATAATTAGCCAGAATAGTAACAATATAAAATTGAAGTTTAATCTCATGGGAACTATTGCAAGATTCAACTTTTCATATCGCCATATTAATCTGGAGACTCCTGGTTTCCCTGTGGACTTTACCACACAAAATGCTGGCTCTCTAAATTATTATTTACTATATAACCTGCATATATCCTACAAATAGATTATATCTGTTTAAATAAATACATAAAATAAAATAACCTAATGTTTGCCAATTAAATTGTTTTTAAATTGTACTAAAAATATGTAAGAAAGGGCAGTTCAGAAAATTTGTCGTATTTGATTTAGGAAAACTGAACTGACTCCTGAAGATTTATCATGTTTTTTTTACAGATATATCATTGTTAGATATTTATTAAGACATTGAAAAACTGCAAAGAATTACTCAGGTCGGATCCTTTTGATGCAGTTTTTTTCTTCAATTTAATAATTACATCAAAAACCAAATTACAACTTAAATTCCAGAGACTGACCTACATTTCAAGTCAAAGCAAAATTCAACAAACACAACTGTTGTTTTATGTTGCTGAGATCAGAATATTGGAAAGTTTGAAATACTATAAATGCCTTTATTTCTGCTCTCCTCAGAGATGTGTCCTTGCTTTTGTTTAAGAAATTGAAGAAAAGACTTTACTTTCTGTAACCGAGGTGTTCACAAATTGATTGGTGTAATATACTATATCTTAAACATAAAGTTAGATTTCACTGGGCAAGTATATCAGTTGGTGAAACAATTTAATTTCATGGAAACCCGAAACCAAATTCATGAGTAACTGGAACTGGAACACAGTATATATAAATATTTTGGAAAATCAAATGGCCGTACATTATTTAGTTTACTTTTTATGATCCTTTTAGGGAACATTGTTTCACATACAATGAGAATCTTTATTTGTAAGTTCGAACATCTACAGAAATCGTGGCCAGAAAGCTTTCTATACTATCCAAAACAGATGTTCTCTCAAGATAGAGATTTGGCTTATAATAGCTCTTCAGCAATCTTTCCTGAATAGTATTGGACCATCAATAGATGATTTAATCACAATTAATTTAATTAATTGTGAAGAATTTGGAGATAGCAATTTGTTTTGTAGCAAGGTACGAGCTTTCGTACCTAGTGACAGAAAATATGATAAGGCTAGAAATCCATGGTAGGAGTGTGCAAGGAGAAAAGACAGCAGTGTGTAATTACTGTTTAAAACCGAGACAGCCATTTTAGAAAAAATTGTCCCAATAACTCTGCTGCAAGCCAGGGGTAGTTCAGAGATGCAGAAGGTTAAAATACTTCAGGTCATAACATGGACTAACCCTCAATGATGAGTCACAAGAGGTAAAGATTCCCGGCTTTATTTATTGTTAAATATTGCTGTAACTAGTTTCTAATGCATAGTGCATGTCACAGTGCGCCCACAATTTCAAGATTCCCCTTTTGTTTTGCACTACTATAATTAGAGGTTGCGGATTTTCTGGACTTAAACTCTAAAGAGCAACAGAGAGTCTGGTGTGAGAGGGGAATCAGCCTGCACACAAACAATAAAATAATTGAGTTGAGAATAAAAGAGGCCAGCACAACATCTCTATGCTGTCGTGTTCAACATGCAAACACAGTAGCAAGATACTACATTCTCCACAATATCAGCATTTCAGTATTCATGATTGTACTATATATGCATTACAATCTGACACAAAGAATTAAGGCAAGCATTGAAGTCTGTACAATGAGCTGGAAAGGTTGGCAAAGCTTACAGAAAAGCATGTACAGCCTGAATACTCACTTCTGTCCTTAAGTGCATTTAAGCTTTGTGTTAACAAGTTCAACTGCTACTTCTCATTTTGTTGATGGCAGATGCCTTCAGTAAAATTAAGGCGGCCAGGTAATGGAGATACTTGCCTAAATTTTGTAAGGTCTCATGTTCCAAGGAAAAAAAATCTATGTATCTCCAGATCTAATTCTCCATAAGAAGAAACTAAATGGTCAACAGCCTGACTATTGTTTTAGCCTTTTTCTTTACTATGGAAGGGATGAATCAACGTATCAAAATCTTTCCTGAGACAAATTGATTCCATTTTGTCAGGAGGCCTACCAACAATTTATGAAGACAACTCTGGGGTAGGACAATGTACAATAATGTCTACCTGTAAAAAAAAAATAGCTCAATTGTTCCTGATATTTTTTTAGATGTGTGTAACGCACAGCCAAGTAGTAACATGTATATTGTGATATTGCCCATTCTGAGCATACAAGTTATGTCTTTGTCAGTCGCAAACCCTAATTTTTATAATGATGTAATGATGATTAATGATGCCTGCGGCTTCTACTGGATATTTATAAGGATTATGATTTTGCCCAAGGTAAATTCTCTCTGCTCTTTACTTCAAGTTTGCACAAGAAGTTATACTGTGATACAGTTTTACCATGTCATCCAACCCTGGCAACAAAAGGCAAACTGGTACCAATCATCAGAGTTTGTTCTGGATTCAGCATTACCATCGATAAACCTTATTATGCTATCCAAATTCATATATTTCCTGTAGAAAATAGTATGTAGGAGACTATTGCCACCCCTGCTACTTTAGTTTTACTTTACATCATTGTGGGGGATTCTTTTCAGCTTTCCCTCTTCTGTCTATAATCCTAGGAAATCTCCATTTGTTAGAGTGACAGGTTGATGCCGAATGGGTAGTAAATTTTCTAAGCAGTTTGGAGACCCGGTGGTTAGAAGAAATCTCCTTTTGTTTTTTTCCACTTTACAGGGTTAATCCTGTAAGGAAGGCAGGAAAGAAACTTTATGTTGTTGTTTCTAGCCTAATCTTTATTGCTCTGTTTACAGAAACTATATATCCAGTCACATGACACCCCCAGACACGCCCACAGAACCGGTAGTAAAAACACTGGAATTCCACCACTGCCCCACTAACTAATTAGGAGGACAAACTAGAGAAAGGCTGTTTCGATAATTTTGCACCTTTATTAGGTACTCTAGATCTATTATCATAAGCCTTCAAATGATGAATTCACCCCCAGCTGTGGATTTCCCCCCTTTGTATTAGTTTTTGTACATGCTGTATGTGGTTTGATTGTAAATTTTTTATACTTTTACAATTGTTGTAAGCCACCCAGAGCCATATAGCTGAGATGATTGCCTAGACAAATCAAAATAAAAAAAAATATGCAAAATCAATCTTATGCAAATTTAGTCCTGGAATTCCAATTGATAAGGACTTCAAGAAATAACAGCATGCACGTTCTGTTATTTTGACTTTATTTTTCATCATTAAATTAGAAATAAATGAATAAGCCATATCTGATCTATAGTATGACAGTGCTCTCAGATCAGCAGCTAGATATTACCTGCTATTTGTTTGTTTGTTTTTTTGTTTGTTTGCTGGAGCTAAGCAGAAAATCTTCACTGAATTTAATAAATACATCGCTAATAACATTGAAGGCAAATATATGTGTCCCAGTATATTGTTGTAGGAACCAATCTGAGTTGGTCATTGGGACCAAAGGTTTATTCTTCTTCCAAACTTTCGGGCTCGTGTTGGAGCCCATCTTCAGGTAACTTCTTTCTCTCCAGAATGTGTGTGCACTAAGCTGCCTGAACTTTTGGAAGAATATCTATGGAGATTCTCAGTCATACAGGTCATGTTTTCTCCCAAAGTTGCTTTTTTTCAAAGGCAACTGGACTTTGTTTTTACTTGAAGGCATTTCGTTTCTCATCCAAGAAGCTTCTTCAGTTCTGATTGAACTGGAGAAGCTTCTTAATTTTTTTTTAATTTTATTTATTTTAATAATAAACAACATAACATAAACAAAAACAATTGAAACAATATTTCACCCTGTGCTATACATAAGAAAGGAAGATTTGGTTCCTCGGATAAATCCTCATGATTGCCAAAA
>JAEANM010018335.1:0-12673 GCA_017656035.1 Myanophis thanlyinensis | reverse complement strand
TGGATGGATGGATAGAGTAATATGATCATTTGTCCACCAAGCAAAATAGAAAATTTGTCTAAGCATTTTTCAAACATTTTTGAAAACATTAACTAAATCCTAAACTGTGGAATATATCTCTGCTCTTAACCACTGGAAACAATATTTTAATCTAAACAGATATCAGCAAGTGATACTTTTCATACAGAAAATTATACTTCATTGTCATTGTACATATATATATATATACAATATATACGTACAATGAAATTCACATAACATCCAGAGACCAGACCCAACACCCATATAACAATCCCCATTCACACCCCCACTCACCAAAATTCCCCACCCCCTAAAAACACACAAGCATTCACACAACAGGCCAAATAATATTGCCAGGAGCTCACAGATAGTGGTCCTTAAATTCATTGTTAAGTGCAATTATAGCTCTGGGATAAAAACTGTTCAGAAAACGTGTGGTCCAATATTTAATTGTTCTATATTTTCTGCTAGAAGGCAACAATTCAAAAAGATTGTAAGCAGGATGGGAAAAGTGTCTGAAAATGTTGTACAACTTCTTCAAGCAGTGAAATGTGAAAACGTCATCCAGGGCTGGTAGCTGGAGCCCAATGAAGTTCTGGACAGTTTTAATAATTATCTGTAGAGCTTTTTTGTCTGCTATAGAGCTGCTCCCATACCATACAAGTATGCCATATGTCAGGACACTCTCAATGGTGCCGCAATAGGAGGACAGAAGTAGATGCTGAGATAGATTTATCTTCCTGAGCATTCTCAGGAAGTACAGCCTCTTCTATACTTTGATACTTGATCTTGCCAAGTAATTGGAGTAACAGATTTTGTGTTTCTTTTCGTAAACATTCTGCCAGTTTTAGGCCCAGCAAAAATAATTTAGTTCTGTGCTATGGCTTTTTGCTTGTGTACAGAACAGACTGCTGGCTGCAAAAAGAAAATAATGTAGGGGGAGAATTGCTGTTGCTTTTTAATATCATGTCAACAGTGTTTAAGAGTAAGCAGATAATATGCAAACCTGTCAAAGCCAAACCAATATAACTTTTTTCATTTTGAATTCATTCTTAACAAGATTTAAGAGCATGCATTGCATTGACACAACAAAGTTTAAGAAATTAAGTTTTCCAACCCACACTGTTACCAGTACTTTTTACATAACCTTAGGAGCATTAGCAAGTTTTGTATGAAACTCAACAATTCACATGTAAGATATCTAAAGAGATAACAATTTACACCTTTGACTGACCTGCCTCAAAATAATGAACAGAACAAAATCCACCTACAATCTACCCATCTCATTCCATCAATCTCAATAGCAGTAGGGAGGTGATTGGCCCATGCTGCTGTGCGGATTAGGTTGGAAAATGGTTAGGAAAACAAAAAAACCCAGCAAATTAATTGTCCAATAGAAATTCAATCAGAATATTCAAAATAGAGCCACTTGAAACATATTTCATGTTTTGAACATTTAAAACAGTCATTACTATGTTGGAATGCTTTCCACATCCCTAATATGTACACTGCTAACATCATTTTATTTTTGCTACAAGATATAGCAGCATTTATTACTCTTCAAAGTTAATCACAGAAAATTTATTTTCAGATCATACCTTTGCAATATGAGCTAGATTTAATACATTCTTTTAAAAGCAATGCATCCATTTCAAGTTTGGACAATATGGAGGTCTGTTAAAAACAAAAGTCTTAATAGATTCAAAAACTGGATCCTTTTATATTGAGATACCATTTCCATATCCAAAATTCTTGAAGCTTAATAAAACCAAATGAAAAACCAACATTGTTTGCAAAAACAAGGAAGGCTGAACCAAGACTACCTAACCATTACTAAGCACATTCACTACAATAGAATACCAGCACAGACTATCTATGTGTTGGGGACAGGAGGTAGAATAAATCCTAAAAAGTGCATGGCTATAAGGAATTCTGAACAGTCAGGAATCTCTACTATTTTTTTTTGCAGATCCAACTTCATCATAATTATGTAGAAGCCCATGTATCTTTAAGACTGCTTATTGGGAAAAAACCACAGAAAAAAAATAAAACATATATTTTTGGTATAGATTTAAGATCACTTAGATATGGATTACTTCCACATCATTTATTTTAAAGTAATATACTGTACATTTTATTTTTGTTAAAAAATAGGTTTGAGAAATACAGCTCACTACAACCATAAACAGAAGCAAAGCATTTTGAAAATAAAGACTATACAGTGTCTCACAGTGAACTCTGTAATTTCATTTTTTTCCAGAGTTTATTTAGTCATCCTCATAATTAACAGAATGCTTAGCAAATAATCCATCCCCAAAGAAAAAATAACAATTAGAAACACACGTTATTCTTCTGGTTAGTGGAAAGTATGGTCCCTTTTGCAAAGTTAGCAGCCTACTCCTTTGAAATGCAGAATCTCAATTAAAATGTCATTATTTTTGGTAGAAGCGTTTTTTCATTATTTCATCTTAAGTGTCCTGCTCCATTTCCCCCAATCAATCATTCACAATATTCCAATCTGAGTGGTTTATGTCCTATATATTGTACATATAAATATTTCCGCCACTGCAAATAGCCATTGCTTATAGTTTTTTCTGTAGCCCGGAAGTTGTGATGTAGATATATAATTACAAACTGATTCGTCAAACTTAAAACAAATGGATGCGGTCTACCTTTTATCAGGAGCTAATCTTCCTGAACAGAGTGTATTATTATTATTATAACAGACGCAGGATCCAGCACTGCGGATCTTGTAATCCCCAACTCTAAGGTTATGCACCAGGCACGGCCCCTGATTTCCTATTCCTGTATTATCTAAACAAGGGCTGTTATTATTATAGTTTGGCTTTACAACCGCTTCTCTTCCCCCTCCCCCCCCCCCAAGATGGTTCTCTATAACTTCGCCTCTCACGAGGAAGAAGCAAAAAGAAAAAAAGAAAAGAAAAAAGGGCTGCACCTGCGGGATGGCTCAGAAGCACCGGCTGAATTTAGGATCTGGGGCGGCGCTTAGTGCCTCTTGAACCGGTTTACACATTTGCATCATCAGCGCAGCCTCTCATCACCTCGGCAACTGCAGGAGCGAGCGGTACAGAACAGAACATTTCCCTCCCCCGGGGAGCTCGGCGTTCTTTTCTCCACCTCCCGCCACCCCCACCCCCCCGCATTTAGGCGAGTTCGAGCTGTTCTCCTTCCGACCGGCTCCACCACGTGGCTGCCCATCTTAACTGGGCCGCGCACTCGTGACAGCTTGCCAAAACGAAAACAACGCAAAATAATCCCCGGCGCTCCGCGGACAGCTACGCTACCCCGACGCATTCCAGACCCTGGATCAAGGACGCGACCGATATGGAGAGGGGGGTGGGGGAAGCACAGAAACTCGCCGTGGACAAGGAACCCAAATCGGACTTATTTCCCCCCCCCCCATTCGACAACCAAAACAAAGGCACGCAGAAGCCTCAAACCTTTACGGCAGAGATTCAAAAATAACCAGACTCCACGGTTAATCATTCGCTTGCTGAGCTTACCTTCCCCTTCCTACTAGCCGCGTTCATTTCTATCCCATCTTTAACTACCTATATTTCCTCTCTTCTTCGGACGCACTTCAGTTTCTCGGACTGCCATTCCTTTGCAGTTCGTCCACTGTATAGAGTTTCAAATTACAGATATTGTTTTCCAGGGTGATGGTCAAACTCCTCCTTTGTAATTCTGTGGCACTGACTAGCAGTATTTGCATGAATAGCGCCGGTGGTCACTCCTTCAAATGACACACAAAAATGTGTTTTTTTTTTTGTTTACTTCCTTTTGCCATGTCTTTTAACTGGCAACCCTTCTCAACCTCAAAACGCCGACTGCGTCAGCTGGTGAAAATCGAGAACACCTTTTCTGTATGCCCCCTACTAACTGCATTCGTTTCCCCCACCCGTTCTATCCAAGCAGGTCCAGACGTGGAGACAGCTCTCCAGCAAAAGTACAATCCGACCCTTAAAAAGCACAAGAACTTCCTGCCTCCCACCATTCTCTACGTTTATTTCGAGAATGAACAAGTGAGTCTTGAAGAGGCCTCTCAGCTTTGCTATTGGCTCTGCCTGATATACCCCCGCATTTTTATTGGCTAAAGGGGAAAGGAGGAAAAAAAAAGAACATGCTGCCATTTGTTTGCATGCCTGTAAATACGACGTTTTATACTAAACGCAGCTTCTAGAATAATTACAGATGTAAGAAGCAAAAATCGTTTATCTTCATGTGGGCCTACACTGTTCTCACTCAGTTCATCATACAGTACTTCGAGTGATTAAACCTGTTCACCCGGTGATTTGTTTGGCTTTGAGTCCAGATGTTTTAATTGTTACTCATAACAATTTAAGGGTAAAACTTTTTAACTAAAATCCTTTTAGGTACATTCAAGACCTGAAGTTAGGAGTTGGGTGTTAAATTATGTGGGTTTAGGTTTATACATACATACATACACACCCAAAACTGGCTTATTATAGAGAGCTTTGGTATTAGGCTAAAAGCCTTTTCTCTGACATCTAGTTTTCCATAAACATTGGCATTCAGTTCTATACTGTGCCTGCCATCCAAAGCAGTAAAACCCTGACATGATGTAATGGTTCAGTGAGAAAATAAATATAGATGGGATTTTAGGCTGACCAAATGGTTAATCTGGAAAATCTTGTGCTGATGTCAAGAGGATTTGGACATTTTGAAAGATTTGCAAGGGAAAATTAGTTGCAATTTAGGGATGTTTTGAAGTACAGTATAAATAATAGGATTTCTTACCTAGGACTAAAAGTAACAGATTTGCCTGGGAAAGTTTCCTGGCTGTATTTTCAAACTCAAGTGATAAAAACTGAAAGTTTCCTCAAGCCTCGATTCTTTGTGAGGGAGTGCACTTTCTAATGCTTTTATAGCTGTGAGACTTCTCTCACAATTATCTTGGTTGGACACAGTTAAAGGTAGTCCTTGACTAATGACTACATTTGGGACTGGCACCATTGCTGAGCACCACAGTTGCTAAATGAAAAATCACATCACCACAATAGACTTATAATATCTTGCTTTGGTTATTAAGAGGAACATCATGTGCCTGTGATTTACAATTTTACTTCTGTCTTCTCTATTAACTCAGCTTGTGTTGCAAGTCAATTCTGAAGCTCACAAATAGCGATCACATGATCATGGCATGATGCAATGGTTGTAAATGTGAGGATTGGATGCAAAGTTATTTTTGACTACTAGACCTGATGATGTTACCTAGTTTGGGTAATGAAATGTCTGCAAGAAAACAACCAAGCTTAGAAACACCAAGGACTGCTCAAATCTATTTTTTATACCTTCAAATGACTGCTAAATGTGGCTGTTCATAAGCAAGAACTACAAATGAAAGTCTGGCCATCCTCTCACTTAAAAAAAACATTATGGCATTTGTATCTATTTTAAAGCACAAAGGCAATTATATATTGCTTTCCCATCCTCAAAGGAACAACTCTTTATATAGGATGAGCTGAGAGAAAGAGAGAGATTGGCCTAAGTCATTGTACTAAAGCAGCAGAAATTAGTTTTAGACGTTTTTATTCCCAACTAAAAATGGATTTGTCAATATGCAAAGTTCTCTGCATCACTGTGGAAAGACATACTCATGGCTGCTCATGTGAGTTTTCTTTCATTATGGTTTTGTGGTTCTGGGACTTGAAGACAGCAAAGCACACACCTATACTGCAGGGAGATAGAAGAGAAATGCTGAAGGCCTGCATAGGCTGTGGGTGTCATTGGAAAGGACATTGAGATGGAGAACTGAAAAAGCAACCAGCTATGCGTGGAGGAGATGAAACTAAAACAGTTTGGTGAAGTAAGTGTTGATGCTCTGAAACTACCAGCTAGTAAAGAGAACTGTAGTAATAGTCATGAATGAAAGTGCCTATATGTATAGGCAGTGGTGGTATTCTGTCCAGTTTCACCAGTTCTAGCAAACTGGTACTGGCGACGAGCATTTGGCCATTTCCACCTGCCCCTGCCCATCCTATATTCCCCCCTTTTTTTCTTTCTAGCTAGCTGAATCACATGGAACATCTGTTTTGTGTGCCTCTGCAGCCTTCTTACTCACCTGGGATGCTTCAGGTAAGCTTAATAGCCTTTATTTTGAAGTCACATGGCAGTGTGGATGGTGCATGTGTGCGCAAAGCCAAACAGGTAGTAAAACCAGTTGAATCCCACCACTGGTCTCAGGATAATGTTGCAGGATCTAATCTGGGTAAATCATTGGAACCAGAGGTTTTATCTTCCATGCTTTCAGAGTAGTGCTGGAGCCCATCTTCAAAGAACTTCACTCTAGCAGAGTGTGTGCTGTTTGGTGTGTGGTATTTTTAGTCTGTGTTGTATGTGGCTTTTAAGATATTGATTGGGATATATTGATGACTGGCTTTTAAGTTGTTGACTGTCATTTGCTTGTGCTGTCCAGCCCTCACATTCTATGAACTTGATAGGTTGGTGGTAAATTAGCATTCCTGTTGACTGATGAGGGGGTGTTGTTTTCCAGGCTTGAATCACTTCCATACAATGGTGGGCTGCACATACTTTAACAACCGATTCACTTCACGCAGGCACACACCTTCTGTGCTAGTGCACAGCTTCCAAATTATAGCACTTACATAGAAATCATCTTACCTAAGGCAGCCCCAGTAAGTAGGAACTGTGGAGGCATGGAAAACAGCTGTGCCACTAAATTCAGCTGAACAAGAAAGAAGGGGATATAGGACAGGATAAGGTGGGGTTGGGGGCGGGCCAAACAGTTGGAATTACAGGTTTGATAGAACTGATGCAATCCACCACTGCTTGCATGACTGTTTTTGTGCCTGCTTGTCCAACAATCTTAATAGCTGCAAAATTGAATTTGTGTCCTTGTTCATTTCAGTGTGAGGCTAGCAATGAGTTTGGGTCTCCTCATCTGACAGGTCATTTGTGTTCTTGCAGTCTGTTGGTTAGCTTCCTTCCCTACATAGTCATGGGGGCAAACCATGCAGGGGATTCAGTAGAATACATTGGATGTATCTCCCACCAATTTTGCAGCCTCTAAGATTGTTGAACAAGCAGGTACAAAAACAGCCAGGGATGTATTGAAGCAGGGAAACAGGCCCCTTGTCGGTCAACAGGAGTTCTGATTTACCACCAGCCTATCAAGTTCTAGCTTAATTTTATAACTTGCATCTTACATTTGAAAAGCATCAAGTTTGGGGAAAGGTGCTCCTACCTAACATAGATGATGTTATAGTTTTTTTTAAGTTTTACAAGACATTCATATTAATGCAGGGAAAAATCAAACTGACAGCATCCTTTTAACATAAATAAGTGTTAATAAACTACTTTATGACCCAATCATATGTTATATTGCACAACAACAGGAAAATAGCTTTGAATAATTTTTCATGTAGCAGGCTATTAAAACATTGTACTACTAATTAATCTACTAATGAGGCACCTTATTATCTTTCCACAAGATAGTATATTGCCAAAGAAAAACTGACTGTAGGCCAAGTTATGAATTGAAAAGGATACAATGTGTAAACAGACAACAAAGGAATGTTTAAAAACACTGAAAAAAAAAGTTAAAGAAAGGTAATGACAATCTTTTTCTTCTTCTTTCAGCTGTTCCCATTAGGGGTTGCCATAGCGAAACTGCCTCCATCCAATTCTATTCTCGGCATCCTCTACTCTTGCCCCAATCACCTTGAAGGTGATTGATATAGTCCCACCTCCACTTTGAACTCCTCTGTCTGACCTACAGCACATCTCACTAATATTGTACCCCTTTATACATATCCTGAACTACTCTGACTTATTTCTCTGCCACTCCTGACATCCTCATACAGCACCATAGCTCCTCTCTCGGCACTCTGTCGTACACTTTCTCTAAATCCACAAAGACACAATGCAGCTCCTTCTGACCATCTCTATACTTCTCCATTAACATTCTCAAGGCAAAAATTGCATCCGTAGTGCTCTTTCTGGGCATGAAGCCATACTGTTGCTCACAGATATCTACTCCCTTTCTTAGTCTAGCTTCCACTACTCTTTCCCATAGTTTTATTGTGTGGCTCATCAACTTTATACCTCTGTAGTTGCTACAACTCTGCACATCACCCTTGTTCTTAAAGATCGGCACGAAAACACTTCTCCATTTCTCAGGCATCTTCTCACTCTCTAAAATCCTGTTGAACGAGCTAGATAGAAACTCCACTGCTATCTCTCCTAGACACTTCCACACCTCCATAGGTATGTCATCCGGACCAACAGCCTTTCCACTCTTCATTCTCCTGAGAGCCTTCCTCACCTCATCATTTAATTGCTACTTCCTGCTCTACAATATTCACCTCTTCTCTTCTTCTTTCCCTCTCATTTTCCTCATTCATCAGTTCCTCAAAGTATTCCTTCCATCTTCTCTGCACACTCACTTGTTAGCACCTTTCCATCTCTGTCTTTAAACACCTTTATCTGTTGCATATCCTTCCCATCTCTATCTCTCTGTCTCACTAATCTGTACAAGTCCTTACTTTCGCTCATACAACTCCTCAAATGCTTTCTGTTTGGCCATTGCCATCTCCCTCTTCACTTTATGCTGTGATTTTTTGTAATCCTGTCTTCTGTCTTCAGTCCTTGCTATGTCCCATTTCTTTTTAGCTAGCCTCTTCTTCTGGATGCTATCCTGAACTTCCTCGTTTCACCACTATGTTTCCTTATTGTCTTTCCTCCTTCCAGATGACACAACTAGCACCTTCCTACCTGTCTCTCTGATTACTTCTGCTGTAATTTCCCAGTCATCTGGGAATTCTTCCTGACCATCCAAAGCCTGTCTCAACTTCTGTCTTAATTCCTCAGAACATTCTTTCTTTTGCAACTTCCACCATATATATGTCTTATATGTCTTCTCTATCTTTCCTTTCCTCTTCATCCCAACTGTCAGGGTCATCCTACATATCACCATCTGGTGCTGTCTGGCTACACTCTCTCCTACCATCACTTTGCAATCACTAATCTCTCTCAGATTGCTTCATCTACATAGAATGTAGTCTACCTGCATACTCCTACCTCCGCTCTTATATGTAACTCTATGTTCCTCCCTCTTCTGGAAATAGATGTTAACTACAGCCATTTCCATCCCCTTAGCAATCCACCAGCATCGGTCTTTATAGGTTCCTTTATTTAACCCTAAACCTGCCCATTACCTCCTCATCTGCTTTGTTCCCTTCACCCACATGCCCGTTGAAATCTGCAACAATCACCACTCTCTCCCCTCTGAGAATACTCTCCATCACTTCATCTCACTCACTCCAGAATCTCCCCTTCTCTTCTAACTCACACCCTACTTGTGGAGCATAACCACTGACTACATTTAACATTACCCCTTCAATTTCCAACTTCAAACTGATCACCCTGTCTGACATTCTTTTCACCTTTAAAACATTCCTCATGAGCTCCTCCTTCAGGATCATTCCTACCCCATTTATCCTCCTATCCACACCATAATAAAACATTTTGTAACCCCCTCCAATACTACGTGCTTTGCTACCCTTCTATCTGGTCTCTTGCATGCACAGTATATCTACCTTCCTTCTCTCCATCATGTCTGCCAGCTGTCTACCTTTCCCTGCCATTGTGTCAATGTTAAGAGGCCCTATTTTCAGATCTATACTCCTGTCTTTCCTCTTCTCTCTCTGTCTACAAATCCTTCTGCCTCCTTTCCTTCTTTGACCAACAGTAGTCCAATTTCCTCCAGCTCCCTGTATGTCAACAGCACTGATGGCGGTCATTGTTAATCCGGGGCACGACCGATCCGGTATAGAATTAGCATTGTTGAGTCGGATATTTGGATTCAGCATGTTTTTACGCTGAATGCCCTTCCTGCCGCAACCCTCTTTATTTATCCAGGCTTGGGACCGGCACAGAAGTCACTGGCTTGCAACCCTTGTGGCTAGATTAAAGAAAGGTAATGACAATGCAAAGAAAGGTAATGACAATGCACTAAAATAATACTGCACTTTATAAATCTTGGGAGCAAATAATCCAGATTAACTAAAAGTAGTGAAGGTTATTTGGGAAAAGCCAATCAATTTTTTTAAAACGTTGTAAATGTTTTAACCTCTGGTGTAAAGTGCTGTTATTATCTTAAGGATTTTCTCCATCTCAGATGGTAGGTGTTTCAATATTTCTTATGTTAAACCTTTCAGATAGTGCAGAAAAAACGAATTTCAGACTCATGCTCAGTCATTATATATCGATTACATATCCAACTATATTTTGTATATAATTCAAAAATAAACTGAAGCTTTAATAAAGAAATATGATAAAGTATTTAAAGTTTTTCTTTTTTCTCAAGAGGCAGTGACATAGAAAACCCATACATGTCATGTTTATGTGTACAGGATCAATAGACATTTTGTAGACTTTAAGCTTTGAGTCCTGGTTAGTAACACAAGGAAATTTCAAAAAGTAATAAACAGGTGACTCTGTTAAGCAACCACCAAAGCCAAGATTAATATAAGCAATATAGTACAATGAAAATATAAATACAGCTGTAAATATTTATGGATGAATTCAGGACACAGATACACAACTTGCACATATATGCCACATAAAACTTTGGTACAGCCTTGATAATCAATCCAAATCAAAATAGTCAGATAATTTTTTATTGATAGAAAGGGTAAAATTACTACTTATGACAATGATAATTGTATTTATTTAATAAAAAATGATGCACCCATTTTTGTTTTCTTCCAAATTGTAGCTACATTACGTTTCAAAGATTAATCAATTGTATGTCAAATAAAATTAAATTAATCAAATTGATGTGTGTCAGTTAAAATTAAATCTAATACAGTTTTTGCCTTCATCTTTCCCACTTATTTGGAATTCAGCCTTCCAGCATATCACTCAAAGACCACATACAAGGCTTCACTGAAAAAATATTGTTCACCTCAGATTTAAGAATTGAACGGAGGGCTAAGATATCTGGGTAATAGACCAGTTTATAAGGATTCAGTTAATAAAGAGAACCTCAGAGTTTGAAGAGACACATGTAGGCTTATTTGGTATGATGATAAAGAACTGGGCCTTTCTCTTTCCAAAGAGGAGGAATTCTATATATAACTAAAAACATGCTATAAATAATTTGATTTTCTTAGAGACTAGAAGGGGAAAGTTTCAGACCATTATAGAGATGCAGTGCTTTGTCCCTAGAAATGGCAATTCAGCCAGATTGTTTATCTTCAAAGAGGATACCACAAGTACACTTGGTTTTATTGTCCTGAAGGTCTAAATTTTAACTTGTCATTTACTGGTCATAAAATGGACATTTTTTTTATAATTTTGGCATTTGAAGTAGATTTAGATTTAGATTTATTTGATTTATATACCACCCCCTCTCTCTAGGGACTTGGGGCGGTGAACAGCAAGATAAAAACACAAATACATAAATAACAATTTAAAAACCCGTTTAAAATAATTAGATAAAGGCTGTCTATTAAAAATCATTATGAAATTTAAATTTTGATAAAAAACAGTTAAAAATTAAAATATCAACTATTTAAAATAATTTAGTTAAAATTCAATTAAAATTGGATTAAATTTAAATTAATAACCCCAGGTATCAGGTCAGGCTGGCTCGTTGAAATAAATGGGTCTTCAGGGCATATCGGAAATACCGGAGATCCATTATAGTCCGACTCTCCGGGGAGAGTTCATTCCACAGGGTGGGTGCTGCCATAGAGAAGGCCTGTACCCTCGGGGCTGTCAGATGACACCGTCCCGACGATGGAACCCCGAGGAGGCCAACCCTATGGGAGCGCACTGGTCGGCTGGTACAACATCTCAGCAGTCAAACAAAAGTGCTTCTAAACCTTTCATTCCAATACTATATACATTCCACTTTGCAATATCCTGGCTTTATTGATACCACTAGAATAATTTGTTTCGGAAACAAACATACAAATTGGAAGAGGAAGTTGTGTTAGTCTATACTATCCAAGAGTCAGATCAAGTCTGGCAGTACCCTTATAGACTAACAAATTTTACTAAAGGCATAAGCTTTCACATGCTTCAGCTTACTTCATCAGTTGCAATACAGTGGTTAAATGATGGATGATTTAAATTTGGATACAAGAAAAAGGGAAAGTAGGGTAATTTTGCTGATATACCAGTTATAAACCATACAGATTAGAAATACCTTATCATTTAACAATTGTAATCTTAATTTATTATGTTCAATGTGACTTCATTCAGGGATAATCTGCAATCTTTTGATGTACTATATTTGATGTCAGTTGTGTGACTATTTTTCTTTTAATCCAGATGACTATTTTGAGATATGTAATGGAAGGTCCTTAGAAAATTGAAATCCTTTGATACTACTTTGTCCTTGGTTTGACGCTTGACTGAGTCTTGGTTTTATGTAGAATCCCAAGGGACAATGCTGACAGTTGATGGCATATATCATATCAGAGAAACACCGTGGAAAATGCCTCTAGTTTTATGTATGAAGTTCATGGGGCTTTAGATCGTGCTTTCAGCTCTGCCTCGATCAGCCCCAAGAAATGAAGACCCTGAATCCATTATTATTGAAAACAGGTAGACTTTTACTGGAGCATGATTGAATGCAAAG
>JAEANM010018334.1:0-12673 GCA_017656035.1 Myanophis thanlyinensis | reverse complement strand
GCCGGATTAAAGGTAGCCTAACTAGACCTCCGCCTCCGTGTCGTTTTTATCGGTCTGGTCAATCGGGGCCATAACAGAGTGTGTATAAGTAAGAATAGGGGCCCGGGTGGGTGGGTTGGTTGGGCCAATTTCAAACTGGCTAGAACCGGATGAATTTCACCTCTGGGTGGAGTATACAATTTGTGCAGATCCAAGCAGTATGGCCTTTTATATTTGATAGACAAAAATTTTGTCAATGTGCAGATTTTTTTAAGAGCTGTCCAATGCTTTTTGGTATGGGACACAGTGGTTCAATATCCACTGGGATCACAATGACCAGGTTATGCCAAAATCTTTACACTTCGATTTTCAGATCTTGATACTTTGTGATCTTCTCAATTTCTTCCTTTTCTAATCTACTATCCTCTCATATACCATATCAAATATCCACTTTTCTTCTTTTCTACCACAGTTAAATGTGGTGGGTTATGTGCCAAGACGTCATCAGGTTTTATTTGAAAACCCCACAAATTTCAGTATCCTAATTTTTTACATTTATTTGTTTCTTTGTTTCTCTATCAGATTTATATAGATACCCAAATCACATCCAGTGAGTCTGAACTGTGTACAACATTAAAACATACTTTTTAAACCATACGTTCCCAATTTTTCATTAGTGGCATATGATAATTTTTACAGATGTTCCAGTGAATCATTTTACTGACTGTAATCAGTTTGGGCAATGTTGCATGAGCTGAGTATATGAATTACTGTTTTTCTGCTTCTTTTGCACAATCTGCACTCTGAATCAATCATTTGATGATTTTTCAATCTTGGCCCTGATTGCAGTATTCAAATTGCTTTCTCTTGAGCTACAAAAACCAACCCTTTGGGTTTTTTTTTAAGTTCCAGTTGTACGCCATTTGTAAATTTTATCTTTATTCACTTTCTCTTGATTGTTTGTAGAAATTGACCATCTGATTCTTTTTGTTGTGTCTGCATGTGCGCAGAAGCATTAGGTTACATAATGCATGCCTGCTGCTGCGGGAAAATACTTTAATCTGATTGGCTGCTGGCTGACAGTGCCCTATAAAAGGGGCTGCTGGCCAACAGCACATTGTTAGATACTTGTAGACTGCAATAAAGGATTTTACACTGATCCCAGTCTGTGTCTCTCCTTCTTGGGATCTAACACTGGTGATGAAGGTGGGATCCTGAAGAGCACACAGACTGATGGCAAGCTAACCTGGAAGCACCACCTGAAAAACAGCCTTGAGGAGCAGAATGTCAGCCACAAGCACATTCAGGCCATTCAGTGCAAAGAACGAGACATGGGATGTGTTCCTCATCTGATTCAACTGTTTCCTGAGGGCAAACAAACTCTGCAACAACTCAGATGACAGGAAACAAGCCCTGTTCCTGAACCATTGCAGATCCAAAATATTTGAGATGGCAATGGCCCTACTGGCCCCCAACAACTGATGGCCAAGTTGAAGGGCATTATGCCCCCCAACCTCTGAAATGGCCCACCACATTGCATTCTACCAGCAGAACCAAGCCAGGGGGAGACTGTAAGCGAATACATTGCTGCACTGCGAGACGGGCAATGTAATGTGACTTCAGCAACCTCGATTGGACACTCAGAGGCTGATTCATTTGCAGCCTGAGGGATGACAATCTGTGGAGGAGGAGGATGGCCAGAAGCACCCTCACCCTCTAAATCACCATCAAGGAAGCCGTTGCCACAAAAGCCACCCATAACCGGCAAAGTACGGGAAAAACAGCAACCATCCACCATGGGGACGTAGAAGAGGGCAGTTCAACCAATTCAGCCAAGGAAGTTGAGGTCCACAAGGTCCAAGATGGCCACCAAGGGTCACCAAGCCACGTGCGGGAGTTGTGGCAGGAATCATAACTATGCTGCCAGCAAATATCAAGCTGTCATTTGCAGAAAGTGCCACAAGAAGGGGCACCTCTCCAGAATCTGCAGGTTAGCATGGCCAAGTGGAAACCCAAATCAAGCAACAAGCCAAAAGCAGGGACCAGCCTGAAGGGGAAACACCTACCAGCCAAAACCAAGTGAAGAGGGGTGCTACACCATAAAGACCTGGACACACTAAACTGAAATTCATCAAGCCACCAGCAGCAAGCTCTGGCAGTTCAAAATCATGATATCCATCCAGATTGGAGAGAAACCCTGCCATATGGATCTAGACACTGGCTCCGCAGTGACCATCATGGCATGGGACACAATTAAAAAGATCATGCCTTGGCTGTCCAAGAGCAAACTCCAGAGATGCCAGAAACTACTAAAGGACTATCAGGGAAACAGAATCCCCATCACGGGCACCGGCCAGTTCCCAGTAAAGTACCATGAATTTCAAGGAGACTTGCCAATCAGGGAAATCTACCAAACTTACTGGGGTTGGATTGGTTTGATGCCCTCGGAATGGACATCTCTGGTGGTCTACAGCCTCCAGGACCAGGCAGTGGATAAATGGGCCAAAAAGTTCGAGGACATTTTTGATGGTGAGCTGGGGGAATATAAGGGATCACCCATTTCATTTAGCCTAGACCCCACAATAGCACCCATCCAAATGAAGCCACGTCGAGTCCCCTTCGCCCTGTATCCTAAGGTAGACAAGCAGCTAGACAAGCTCATCAAACAGGGCATCTTAGAACAGGTCAACCATGCAAAGTGGGAAACCCCCATTGTGACCCCAATCAAGCCAGATGGATTCATTAGAATATGCGCAGACTATAAGTGCACTATAAACAAGGCACTTCAGTTCCATGCATACCCCATCCTGGTAGTTCAATACCTGCTCCACTCCCTAGGGCAAGGAAAAATCTTTGCCAAGCTCGACCTGGCTCAAGCCTATCAACAATTGCCAGTCGACAAAGAAACTGCTGAAGCCCAAACCATAGTCACCCACTGCAGGGCTTTTAAATGCAAGTGCCTACAGTTTGGAGTCAGTGTGGCACCGGGGTTGTTCCAGAGTCTAATGGAACATCTGTTGCAGGGGATTCTGGGGGTCTTCCCCTACTTTGATGATGTCCTGATTACCATGAGGGACCGGGACAAACTGACCCAACAACTGCAGGCCGTTCTACAATGATTTCAGGAAGCCGGACTAAAGGTGAAGAGGGACAAATGCAAAATAGCTGTCCCCAAAGTTGAATTCCTAGGCTACAAAATAAATGCCGAAGGCATTCACTGTACCACTGAAAAAGTCAAAGCAATCCACCAAGCCCCCCCCCGCAACAAACAAAACAGAGCTGCAAGCTTTTGGGAGGCTCCTAAACTTTTATAGCATTTTTCTAAAGCAAAACACCACCACTACAGAGGCCCAGATTGCCTATTGGACAAACAAGCCACATGGACATGGGCACTGGACCAGGAGGAAGCATTCCAAAAAGTAAAAAGCTTGATCTCCTTGAAAAGCCTAATAATACAATTCAACAAAAAGCTACCAGTGAACCTAACCTGTGATGCTTCCCCTTTCAGAGTGGGAGCAGTCTTCAGTCATCAGCTCCCAAACGGCCAAGAAGCACCCATTACATTTTTCTCACGCACCCTCTCAGCTGTGGAAAGAAATTACAGCCAATTAGACAAGGAAGCCCTAGCTGCAGTAGCGGGCATGAAAACATTCCATGAATACTTATATGGCCAGACGTTTCAACTCACAATAGACCACTGGGGATCATTGTGGGTAACAAACCAACACCGCAAGTGCTGTCACCCAGAATGACAAGATGGATGAAATTTCTGGCAGCATACAACTACTCTCTTGTACACAAACCAGGAGTTGAGATAGCCTATGCAGATGCTTTGAGCCACTGCCCCAGAGGACCCAAGTGGAAGATCCAGCACCAGCAACAAAAGTGCTGATGATTGAAGAGCTACCAAATAGCTCCATAGCAGCCACAGACATCATCAAAGAAACCAGAGTAGATCGAACACTATCAACGATCCTGCATTGAGTCTGGACAGAGTGGCTGGCAAAACAGCCAAGTGCAGAATTTAAAAAGTACTACATGCAACAACACAAACTGTCAATGCAAAAGGGCTGCCTCCTAAGGGGGAATTGAGTCATTGTTCCGGCCACCCTACAACAAAAATTACTGCACATGCTATATGATGAACACTCAGAGGTGTTCGGATGAAAGCGCTAGCTCGAAGTTACATCTGGTAGCCAGAACTCAACAACAACATAGAGCAATGGGTAAAGAAATGCCAACCATGTCAGCTGTCAAACTGGCACCAGCAACCACAATCCCAACACAATGGGACAATCCCAAAGGACTGTGGTCCCAAATCCATATAGACTTTGCCAGACCAATACACAGACACATGATCTTAATCACAATCGATGCATATTCCAAATGGTTAGAAGTAACCAAAATGACGCTGACCAACACAGAAGCTGTCATCAACACCTTAGACAAGCTATTCAGCACACATGGCCTACCAGACATTGGTCTCTGACAATGGCTCCCAGTTCACTGCTGCCAGGTTTGAGGAATACCTAGCAAACAAGGGGATCCATGCACTCACCACAGTGTTTCACCCAGCAGGGAATGGCTTAGCGGAACAAGCAGTGAGAACCATCAAAAAAACCTTAGGGAGACTAGGATAACAAAAATCAACTGCTTCCTCCTCACACAGCACATCACCCCACATGCGGTGACCAACTACAGCTCAGCTGAACTGTAATGGGCCAAAAGCTAAAAATTGAACTCAACAGATTGCACCCAGACCCCAAGGACAGACAACACGTTGAAAACCCAAAAAGCTCAAGAAAATTCAAGGAGGGGAAGGCAGTATTTGCCCAGAATTACACAGGCAAAACACCCTGGGTCCCAGGACAAATAACCAAACAAACGGGACCCAGATCATACATAGTGGAAACCGAAGGGGAGAAGGAATGGAGGAAGCACATATACCAATTACACTCCAGATTGCCACCTGACAATGAAACTTAAAGAGGAGAAAAAACACAAGCTGAGGGGACTTCCAGCCTCAGCGGCAACCTCACAGAAGCAGCGAAGGAAGATGAAAATAACAGAAAAACCATGCTCCTACCCGGGGCCTGGCCTGAAACCAGAGATGCCACTCCTGCCGTGGAGGGCCAACAGCTGCCAGACAACTGAAGAATGGAGAGAGCTCCAGAGACAACCGCTCCCGGTGAAGTCACAGCAGAAATACCAGAAGGCATGTGCAGATCCAGCAGGGCACGGTGGCACCCAGCCTATCTCAACGAATATACCTGCTGCATAGACTCCCATGTGGGGAGTTGGTGTCAGCCTAGTGGGGAGGGGTGTAGTGTCCGCGCATACACAGAAGCATTAGGTTATGTAATGCATGCTGCTGCCACAGGAAAATACTTTAATTTGATTGGCTACTGGCTGACAGTTCCCTATAAAAGGGGCTGCTGGCCAGTAGCACATTGTTAGATACTTGTAGACTGCAATAAAGGATTTTACACTGATCCCGGTCCGTGTCTCTCCTTCCTAGTATCTCACACTTTTCCTTGTCAGCATTCTGTTTGTGTTTTTTTATATGATTTTGATATTTGTATTTTGTTTCTTGTACATTCAGTAAGTTCTAATTTTAAATTTTCATCAATGCTTGTTCTTGTCTGTATTTTATATAATCAGCCAATGCATACTTTTCTTCTTCAATATTTTGTTTGATCTGAAATAAACTTCTGCCTTCATTTCTATGGAATTATAATATATCAATATCACTATGGGGATGTAATGCAGAGTGAATAGTTACGAATTTTCTTGTTTTTCAGTCCAAATGTCATTATTCCAAGTAATGCATCAATAGAAAGCAGAACTCTGAGGCAGACAGATCCCTCAAAGAGGGTCTCGGAGAAGTGAGCTGAGAGACATGCAGAGGCCTGTCAGGCACAGAGGCAATGACAGGGGGAGGGGTCAAAATGGAAAGCTTCTGTGCAGAGCGTCTGCCCGCTTAAAAGAAACTAACCATGCTGAGCAGTGGCTTCCCTTTCTGTCCATCCTCCCCTCCATTGCCTCCATGCCTAGACTGACTCTATGCCAGATGCCAAGAGAGAAGTTCTGCTTCTGCCTCCCCCCCCTCACAATGCCAGAAGCTGTTTACCTGCTGCATTCCCCCCACAGCTCCTGCAATTGCTTATCACTCATCGCATGCTGGCAGGCAGAAACACCATGGTCCTAAAGGTCCCATTCCATCTTATTCCTATCTTCTTCTGTTGGAAGAAATATCCATCTGGGTTCAGTTCCAAGTAGGGAAAAAAGACACTGGAAACATGGAAGCTGCTTGGAAGGATGGTTTAATGGTGGAGCAGGAGCACATGGCTTGAGGTCCTGGGTGAAAAGGGCAGAGATGCTGAGAGTCCCTGGGTTTTATACCTCTGTTGAGCTATGACCTTGCTTCCTGTTCCTGTGTCAAGGGCAAGTATCCTGATTGATTGTCAGACTCCCATGTGGCCATGAGTCATGATTCAAATTTGGTTGAAGCTTTTTGGGCTTTGTTTGTGCCATGAAGAATAGAATAGAACTTTATTACAGTCATAGACCAGCAGTAGACAAGAATCTACTTACACAAGTGTTAAAATAGTATTAACATTAATAGTACCTCCATTGTGATAAAATACATGAGTGGGGAACAGATACATATATGTACAATTATAATTTCTCAAAGTTGTTATAGATAACTGCGAAAGATAACATCTATAATTCTGTAAGCAAATTTTTCCACGTGGTCATTGCAGCAGCACAGAATTTTGCCAGTGCACATGTGGTGGCTGGGTTTGATACCTGGAGAAAACCTACATAAAAATTATCTGCCCTCTCTGGTAGTCTCTCTAATAAGGGGAGAATGTACTTGACCTATAGGCTCCGTATAATTCACAATATAATAAAACATGTGAGATATCTTTGACATCTCCTTTTCCGCATATACAGTACATACCAGTTCTGCTGTTGGATTTCTCTTATTCCTGCCCTGGAGGAGTGCTGAAGGGAGAATGTTAAATCTGTCTCTGAAGAAAGCTATTCTATATTTTGGGAAGAGCAGGTCATTTAAATATCTTGCTAATTCTGACACACTCTGTTTGATTCTATCCCTACTATGGAGAGGCAACCTATTTAGTTCTTCTTGGAACTCCATATCCTTCAATCTATTGATTACTACTTGCTTTGCTTGGTCAAAGCCAGGGATATTTAGAATAGCGAGAACTCATAAGAGCCCAGCTTGAGATTTATTGCCTGTTTCCCAGGGGAGGAGAAGTAATTGGTTTACACTAGTAGGGTCAGTCTTTCTGGGAAGAAATGCATTTTTAGCCAATAAATAATCATCATCTTCCAGGCTCTTACCTGAATTTGAGACATACCTGTCTTGATTCTTAACTGGAGATTTGAGGTTCCTTTGGATGCAGCTAGAATGGCTCGCAGGAATTTTATCTGTACAATTTCAAGTGGAGCTTTCTTCATGAGGATTCCTATTTGTGCCTTATATAGAATTTGTGCCAGTGTTTTGGCCTCAAAAAGTTTTAAGGCGGCAGGTAGTAATTTACCTGTGTAAAATAAATGTTTAATTGTGTGGAGGACCTATAAGCTGCTTGAAATATATGATCCAGATGTGTCTTCCATGTAACTTGTGAGTGGAAAACTACCTCAAGGTATTTAAATGTTCTTACCTGTTCTAAGTTTTGTCCTTCTATTCTCCAGGCATATTGGCTAGATCTTTTAGCAAAAACTAAAATTTTCGATTTATCAAAGTTAAGGACCAGCTTATTCTGTCTACAGAATGCTAGTGTTGCCTTAATTGCTCTCTTCAATCCTATGGGGGTTTGAGAGATGATAGCAGCATCGTCAGCATATAGGATGATGGGATTATAGGCGAATCGGGATTTTATGTAGTGCTATATTGGGAGGATGTAGGTCAGGGTTCTGTAAAAGATCAATCAGGGGGTTAATATAAAAGTTAAAAAGGGATGGGGACAGAATACATCCCTGACATACTCCTTTTTGTACTCTTACTGGGCTGGTTACAGTCCCTTGGGGATTTACACCTCACTTTCAAGGTGGAATTAGCATACAATTTTTGTATGAGGAAGAGGAGGCGCTTATCGATAGTAATGCATTTTAATCTCTGTCATGTTTTTGGATATTGAATCAAAGGCCTGCTTAAAATTGAGGAAGGCCAGAAAAAGAGAGGAATCTTTTAAAAATGTGTATTTTTGGACCAGATGGTGAAGTGCCAAAATATGGCCTACTGTTGATCTTCCTTCTCTAAAACCAACTTGTTCATCTTTGATTATGCCTCCTGAAATTAGCCAGTCCTGTAGTTTGTGGTTTAGGTGGTTTTCATACAATTTACTAATAACACTCAAAAGACTAATGGGTCTATATTTGCCTGGGTCATTTCTATTACCCTTGGAATAGAATTGGAATGATGATTGCTAGTCCCCAATCTCTTGGTATACGACCCATTTTATTTATGAATGTGAACAGGGATGCTAATATTGGTGCTCACCAGCTGGTGTTCTTTTTTGATTATTTCTGGCAGGACATTATCACCCCTTGGTGCCTTGGGGGCTCTGATCAACTCGGATATCACTTCTGGTGTAACAAGGGCCAATGGAGGGTTTGGTCCAGGCTAATTTGGTTCTCCTTAGATACATAGTCAGAATCTGTATATAGCTCTCTAAAATATTCCTCCCAGGCCTGTATTGGAACCTGATTTGTTGGGGAAAGGGTAGAGTTTCCCAATCTTCTGGTAATGTATTAAAAAAGGGATGTATTTTTTGTCTTGACCAATGCAATTAATCTATGCCAAGACTCCTTCACAGCTGCACTTTTCTTTTCTTTTAAAAGGGTTTTATATTTTCCCTTCAACTGCTTTAAATAGCATGATCCTTAGTTTTTACTTTTTCTGTATTCCTTATTATATATCCTTTTCAGTTGCATACAACTATATCAAACCATTTTTTATTCATTGAAGCCAGCTTACTGGGGTAAGCTAGTATTCTGTTAGTGAGAACTGATTTCAAATTTGTAATTAAGATTTCAAATCCCTCTAGGTATGATCCATCACATTTACTCTTTAGGAGAAATGCATGTAGTTCTTTGGTTTCTGGAGCTAACAGCCATTTAGCAACTTCCCTTGGATTTTTCTCTGACCATTTAATTTTTACCTGGGTATTTTGGTTCTCTAGCCTGGGTAGATAGTTTGAGCCAGCCCTTAGAAATTTCTAGTGTAATGTAAGTGTAAGGATTACTGGATCACGATCGCTTTCCAGCTGTGAATCTACCTCCATCTTCTGTAAGAGCTTAGGGAGGTTGTATGATATTATTCAGTAATCAACTGTGGATTTTCTTCCTGCTCCCTGGTAAATATATTCTGCTGGGTAGTCACCCCATGTGGAACCATTAGAATACACAGATCCAGACATACTGTCATCTGTCTTACTCACAAACCTGCCTGATTTGCTTTAGGTCTTTAAAGTGTCTGGAGTACAAGGGTTCTCCTAGGGCATACTCATCATAATGGATCTTAAATTGATTATATAGTGTTTGGTCTTTTGGGCCCATCCTAGCATTTAAATCCCCCCTATAATTATTAGCACTGAGGGGCATTTGTCTGAGCAGCCAAGGATAAAATCGTCTATGCGATCCCAAATCTTATTGAACAGATTATTCTTATTAAGTGGAGGAATGTAAATATTAAAAAGCAGAAGCTCGACCTGTTTCAGTAAGAGTAAAGTAGCCACAACCCATGGCTGGAGAGGTGGCAGTGATACACATTTAAATTGTAGGGATGTATTAAGTAGCGCCACAATACCCCCTTTGGCTCTCCCATCCACCTTACTTGGGACAGCCGGGATAGATTTGGCCCAATAATTCCAAAACCCCATCTCTTTCCTGGCTGTCGAGCCTCAGCCTGCACCCCACACTGGAGCAAGATGTGCAACTGAATGTTGCCTGTGGAAGCCTCCCAGTGCAATGTTTTTCCACAGCTTCAGAGCAAACCTCCACCTTCCCTGTGCAAGATTGCAAGGCTGAAGGCTTTGGAGGGAGCATTTTTGGGATGTGTCTGTGCCGGGCTCCCCAAGGAAAGGATGATTGGCAGAAAAATGGGGATTCCCAAAAATACTTGTCATGCCCCCATTGGAGTTTGAATCTGCAGGGGAAAATGAGCTGGAACAAGAGCCAACAGAGGTCGAGAGGGTAGCTCTGATGGCCTTGGAGGAAATTGGGGAAGGGCAGAGTCAATACTCTGTTTTGTGGGCCTTGCCCAGTTAGCCTGCTTCGCTGAACTTCTGGCCTTGGTCACTGTTTGGCTAACCTGGCTTATTGGATTGCTGGCCCTGGTTGTTGGGTGTCTAACTTTGCTTCCAGAGTACTCGCAGTCAGGGGCTTCTGAAGGTGCATGTGAGAGCTTTGCTCCAGGACTGGTAATGAATGTGGGAACATTTGTGGGGCAGTTGGAGCAATAAAGTAAGTTAGACCTGTTTTCTGGCTGTATTGCTTTTGTGCCATGAAATCACAATGCCCATCACAATGCCTCCTCCATGCATCTTCAGCACAAGAAAAGGATGATCAGCAGGAAAATGGGATGTGTGTGCTCTGGGGAGTTCTGGGAGTTGAAATCCACAAATCTTTTTTTTTTTGCTGTTAGATTTTTATTTTGATTGAGTTTCTCTTGCATGCTTTTCCCCCCAGGAAGTACAAATGGGTAATTGAGTGCAGAAAAACAAATACTTTTCAAGAAGACAAAGAAAAACAGACACTTCCTTTTTATTCTTGCAGGTATTTTCAGATTAGCTAAGTGCAGGACATGTTCAAATCAAATCAAATCAAATTTAATTTGTCATATACACAGTCATACATGGTATGAAAATGCAGTGAAATGCATATGCGACTGTTCACCATAGGTAGTAGGGCAAGAGATAGTCTAGACAGGGTAGGAGAATAAGTTAGGAGTGAGGTAGATTATGGGAGTACTGTTAGTCCCGGTTGTTATGGTTTATGGTTTAGGATCTGTATTACTTGTGGGAAGAAGCTTCTCCTTAGTGTCTCTGTGTTGGCTTTCAGGAAGTGGAAGCACTTTCCTGTCCACATCATAGTGAACAGTCCATTGTTGGGATGGCTGGGGTCGTTCACTATCTTATTGGCTGTGGTCTGGCATTGTTTGTTGTAGATGGAATGCAGTTCAGGGAGCTTGGTGCAGATGATGCGCTCTGCTATGTGCACCACCCTCGGTAGGGCTTGCCTGTCCTGCATGGTGCTGTTTCCAAACCAGGTAGTAATGTTGCCTATTAGGATGCTTTCTACTGTGCAGAAGTTCCTGAGCACTTTGGGGAGCAGTCTGAAGTCTCTCAGTCATCTGAGATGCTATAGACGTTGCCGGGCCTTTCTCACCACAAAGTTGATGTGTCGGGTCCATGTCAGGTTCTGTGAGATGTGGACACCTAGGTATCTGAAGCAGTCCACTCTCTCCACTGGGCTCTTGTTGATGACAGGGGTCTGGTATGTCCTTTTCTGCTTTGTGCTAAAGTCCACTATCTGCTCCTTTGCCTTGCTGAGATTAAGAAGGTGGTCATTTTTCTGACACCAGGTCTCCAGGTTTCTGATCTCATCTAGGTAGGCCATCTCATTGTTATTGGAGATCAGGCCTACCACAATGGTGTTGTCAGCAAACTTGATGATGGTGATGGAGTCTGTAGTGGCTGTGCAGTCATACGTGTATAGGGAGTATAGGAGACTCAGAACGCAGCCCTGGGGGGCTCTGGTGTTGAGGGTGAGTGAGGTTGAGACATGCCCGCCCATCCTTATGGCCTATGGTCTCCCAGTTAGAAAGTTGGAGATCCACCAACATAGGGATGGGCTAAGGTCCAGGTGCTTAAGTTTGCCGGTGAGTGTGGAGGGGCTTATGGTGTTGAACACTGAACTGTAGTCCACAAAGAGCATTTTAATGTAGTTCCCTTTCCTGGTGTCCAGATGAGTGAGTGATGTGTGGAGGAGATGAGAGATGGCGTCATCGGTTGAGCGGTTATGGCAGTAGGTGAACTGTAGGTGGCCCAGTGTGTCCAGTAGTGAGGAAGTAGGTGGCCCAGTGTGTCCAGTAGTGACTATCACCCCATTGCCCTAACCTCCATAGTGATGAAATGTTTCAAGTGACTTGTCAGAGACCTCTGATAAGTCACTTGAAACATTTCATCACTATGGAGGTTAGGGCAATGGGGTGATAGTCATTGAGGGTGGTAGGATGTGGTTTCTTGGGGATGGGGATGATGGTAGACTCTTTGAAGCATGTGGGGATTGTTGATTTGAGTAAGGAGAGGTTGAATATCTCTGTGAACACCAGTGATAGTTGATCTACACAGGATCTGAGGATACAGCCTGGGATGCTGTCTGGTCCTGCTGCTTTCCTGGTATTCACTCTCCTGAAGGCTCTCCTCACATTGTGCTCAGAGATGGTGGGTGCGTTTTCGGTGGTGGTATCCTCTTCTTGACTGCAGCCCTTGGTGTATCTAGCATCAGCATTGCTAGCACCATTGGCTCCATTTGCTGCAGTCTCAAAGCGGGCATACATAGTGTTGAGTTTGTCTGCCAGGGACACTGTCAGGGTTCCACACAACATCAGCAACGCAATCAGAATTCCAAAGAGACAAAGTCCAAAGAATAAGATTTTATT
>JAEANM010018333.1:0-12673 GCA_017656035.1 Myanophis thanlyinensis | reverse complement strand
AACTCCGCATGGCCTCCAGGCACCGGCCCATCACTTCAACAGCCTCATTGGGGTGGTTTGGGGTGGAAATAAGCAGCATTTTAAAGCTACATTAACAGAATCTTTCAAGTTTGAAGGTACAAATGTTCCATTGCCACATTTTAATGCTTGATCTATTAGGCTGGGTCTTCCTAAACTTCTTTTCCTGACCATTAAGCCACTGGAAGTTCCTGCCTCTCGTTTGATTGTTTTCTAGGCAGCATCTCTTTCTCTCTTTGTTCAAGGTAATTTACACATTCTATTTATATCCATGTTCTGGGTATATACCTGGGCTTCATTACAGTCCCTTGCACCTCCTCCTCAACCTCAGCTGTTCTTCTCTTGCACCTTGACACCCTAATGTTTCCTCCCCAACCTTCTTTTGCCTACTTCATACCCTCACACACCCTTCCTCGACCATGCTGCACCTTTCTCACATCTTCAGACACCCCATCGCATCTTTGTGCACCCTTCCTCAGCCTTGTTGCACACCTCAGACTCACACACAACCTTGCCATATCTCACTCACACCCTTCTTCACTCTCTTGCACCCTCATGCACCCTTCCTGAGTCCCACTATGCTGCTCTCACACTCCCACATCCTTCTCCACCCAGCAGCCACCACTTATCTGCCTGTTGCCCTGCTTGTAGGCTGTCTGGAATTTGCAACTTCCTGATGGCTTCTCAACAACTTAGCTGTAGGAAGCTGGCAGGAAATTGCCTCACCTAGCAATTGTGGGATTCAATTAATAACAACAAGTGAGTCTGCAAGGATTGTAATAACTAAGCAATGCAGTCAAGCTTTATGCTGTGTCATTTAATGGAAATTCCAATCACAACTTCTGTCATAAGTTGAGTACCTACATCCCTCTCCAGTATGTTCCTGTATTGTTTGCTTTAGCTGGGCAGATAGGATGACCGTTGCTCTTTGGGTGACCCTGCTAAAATTATATATTCATATAAACTCCAGCCATTCTCCTCTCAACTCAGGAATACTCCCATCCCATCCCATCCCTTCACCATAATGACAGCTTGAGGGTGTAGTAGCTAATACAATTCATTCTTGCTTCAAAATACAATGCAGTCAGAATTTTGGAAGGAGAATGAAGTCTGGATGCAGATCATCCAGTCAGAGTTTGTCCTTCATGCAGCACTCAATAAAATTAACTCTTAGATATTGCAAATCTCAATCTAGCCACAGGGGTTGCAAGCCAGTGATTTCTGTGCTGGTCCCAAGCCCAGATAAATAGAGAGGGTTACATCAGGAAGGGCATCCGGCATAAAAACTTGCCAAATTTAAACATGTGACTCATCAGTGTGAATTCCACACCGGATCAGTTGAGGCCCGGGTTGTTAGGTGGAGACAGATGATGTGCTGTGGCAACCCCTTATGGGAATAGCTGAAAGAAGAAGATATTGAAAATCTCAGTATGAACTCTTAATCCACTGACATGTGTGCATGTAAATGTGCGATATATGTATACAGTTTATAAATTGTGTTTGAACTGAGAGAGAGAAAGACTTATGACCACAACTGGAACCAGGATTTCCATTGCTAAGCAAAGAAGTTGTAAAGTGAGTTGTATTCTATTTTACAACTTCTGCCATGAGGGTGGCAGTGTAGAAACATGAAATATAAATAAAATAAAAATTGAATCACATGATTGTTAAGTGAATCTGGCTTCTCCCATTGACTGTGTTGCTCAAAAGCCAGCTGGGAAGTTCACAAATGGTGATCATGACTCTAAAATGCTACAACCATTGTAAATAAATGCTGTTTGGAATTCTGATTACATGATTGTGGGGATCCTGCAATGGTCATAAGTCTGCAGATTGGTTGTCATTTTCTTTAGTGCATTCAGTGTCACTGCATAAATAGTTGAAAGTCAAGGACTATCTGTACAGACTATAGCTCATATAAAGACCAATATTTTGAGCACTCTCCCTAGACATATTAAGAGAATTTGATCCAATTATATTACAGTCTAACCTGAATATTATATTACCCAGTGGATAGTTTTCACTATGAGCCTGTGATGTGATAATTTCATAATTTCTCTAGTTATCATAAAATCTACCAAGAAATTATAAATGCTGAAAATTCTTCATTAATATTTTAAAATTTAAATTAAATATTTCTTGGTTGAAGAGCCAATCTGCTTTGGATTTGGATATTTTTCTCTGACCATTTTCACTTCATGCTCCTTCTGAATTTATTGTCAGCAGCTGTTTCCAACAGCCAAGCATGATTAAAGTAAGTTAACTGATCGGTAGGCCTTAAGTGGCAAATAGTCTGTGTAATGTGCTAATTTCCCATACTATGCAGGCATAATTTGATGATTAACCTGAAAAGAGTATGCTGCATAAGATTACATAAAATAGAGATAGATTACATAAGGAAGGGATAGCAATGTCAAGCAGGGATCC
This sequence comes from Myanophis thanlyinensis, assembly GCA_017656035.1. Taxonomy (NCBI): domain Eukaryota; kingdom Metazoa; phylum Chordata; class Lepidosauria; order Squamata; family Homalopsidae; genus Myanophis; species Myanophis thanlyinensis. The sequence goes on along the minus strand of JAEANM010018333.1, from coordinate 10,228 downwards.
AAGGAAGAAACCTGGTCAACTGTTAACCTGCTGATAAATTGAATTGACCTCATTTTTGAAGAATTTTTGCAAGATACACAAATAGATGTCTTGTTGTTGACAGTAGTAGGTGCTGTACACCAAACTGAGTCTCCCCAAAGCAATTCAGTGACCAAATAGGTTTCTCTTCATGCCAGAATCCCTTTCCCAGGCAATTGATTCATCTTTATATGCTAGCAGCTTTATAGGGGGTCAGATGCTCTTTTCAAGTGAACATATTTATACTTTTCTCAGCTGGTGAAAATATGTCTTTTTCCTCTCTGTTTTCTGCTATTTCTATTATTTTTGTCCTCTGGAAAGGGGAAAGAAAAATCCATGATAAAATGATCAAGGTCAAAATTACTACCCAGATGTAAAACCACCCACTTTTTCTCTCTTCCCCCCACCCCCATCTTTACTTTAGGGTAGCTATGAAAGAAAGATAAAAATCAGAACAATCAGACAGGCAAAAACAGGAAGTCATTGATGTCCTAATTTGAAAATATTAGTAGTCATTTGTAAACTTTTTTCTAGCTTTGATACAGTATCTGACAAAATGTGTCCTCTCATGTGTTCCTATAGATCAGGGGTGTCAAACTCAATTTCACTGAGGGCCACATCAGGGTTGTGTTTGACCTCGGAAGGCCATGGTGGGGGTGGCCATGGTGGGCATGGCTGGACTGGGCGTGGTCATGATGGATATGACACGGGACCGCATCTCCACACACATGGTTTTATACACTTATAAAAATAGAAAGGCATACATTTCTGTGATTTTGCTTTTTTAATACTTACTTGATCTACTTGATCACCTTATGAGAGAGAGCGAGACCAGATCAAGAAACTGACTCCATAAAACCAGAATTATAAATTATTGACATTGGCTATAGTAGCAGAATCGCAAAAGCCTGAAAGTAAAATATTTTACTTTTCCTCCCTTTTATAACCTTCTGAGTCAAAGACAACCCCTGCAATACTCTGGAGGTCCCATTTCAGGACTGGAAGGCCTATTGGAGCACTCTGGAGACCAAGCCGGTTGCGAGCCCATGCATGGCTCCCCCTATGCCCCATTTTTGGCAGCAGAGGCACTGCGGGCTGGTCCTTTGATGTTCCCAGGCCGACACCACAGGCAAAATCTAAGCACACAGATCTAAGCATAAGGATCCGACCCACAGGCCTTGAGTTTGACACCCATGCTATATATAGTCTAAGCCAAGATGTCAAACTTGTGGCATCACGTTGCCAACACGTGACATTTTCCCCCTTTGTGTAACTGAAGTGGGTATGGCCTGCCAGTTTGAAACCCCTGGTATAAGTTATCTATATGAACACATAATATAAACTATAGGTATTTTCAGAGATCCTGTTCTGAGTACTTCCCCTGCTGAAGTTTAAAGTGAAAGGCTATATTGGAGAGAGTGAAGTTCTTCCTGTCTTGTGCCAACATTAATTTTAGTGATAGTCCTGCCTAGCCCTGTAGTCAGAGGTGAAATTCAGCCAGTTCGCACCAGTTCTATAGAACCATTATTAGAAGAAATCTCCTTTTGTTTTTTTCCCCATTTTGCAAGGTTAATCCTGTAAAGATTAACTTTACAGGGTTAATCCTGTAAGTAAGGCAGTTGTTTCTGGCCTAATCGTTATTGCCTTGCTCACAGAAACTGCCTCTCCCCTTATTACATTGTAACTTTGGTGAAGTTTAATTCTGTGCTTGGTGATGTTTAATCCTGTGGCCATGCCCACAGAACTGGTAGTAAAAAAAAATGAATTTCATCACTGCCTGTTGTGTCAACATTATTGTGCTTTCAGTGCTAGACAAGGACATTTTTATTTTATCAGTGCTCTTCACAGCTCAATGAAGTATTCTATTCCTATCTGTGAACCAGCAGAAAATTAAATTGGCACACATTTTGCTGTCTCCATTATTTCAAACTTCATCTCTTCTGGTTTGCAGATGTAGGATTTTTTTTTGTTCAATTTCAAATAGGTAAAAGTTTTTCCAAACCTTTTCAATATCGTAGTTGGGCAGAGGAAGGGGGAAACCATCAGTCAGATCACTGGTGTGACTGCTGATGTTTTTAACAGATAGCTGAAATCAAAAATATAGCCATCTGTCAAATCCTGCTACTTCTTCACTTTTCACTCCCCAGCATGGGGAGCTGATACCCATCCTGAAAAAGCTGAGAGTAAAAAAAGAGAAGAAGCTCTTTACCTGCCAGGAGGCTATGCCAATCCCTAGCTTAGAAAGCTGAGTCAGCTGAAATAGCTGCTATGAAATAATAGTAAAGGTAGATTTAATAAGCAGACAGAATGAAAAGGACAGAGTCAAACAACAAGCCGAAAAGATTATGTACAGTTATTATAGTATGTTCATATTTATTTAGATTTGTTGACCATCAAACTTGAATGCCCTCTGTGACATACAGAATAAAACCAGTAAAAAAATGAAACCAGTAAAAAACCATGTAGGCAAATATAACATATTTGGGGAAAACAGCACTCAGATATCAATCTTTTATTCTTCACTACAAGTAGTCCTCAACTTATGACCTTAACTGAGCCCAAAATTTCTGTTGTTAACTGACATAGGTTAAGTGAGCTTTGCCCGATTTTCTTGGCACAGTTGTTAAGTGAATCACTAAAATTAATAAATTAGTAACCCAGTTGTTAATTGAACCGGGCTTCCCTATTGACTTTGCTTGCAAGAAGATCATAAAAGAGGATCATATGACCTTGGGAGACAGCAATAGGCATACAAATGAACCGGTTGCCAAGCTCCGAATTTTGATCACATGATCATGGGGATGCTGCGAAGTTTGCAACTGTGAAAAATGGCCATTTTCAATGCCGTTGTAACTTTGAGTGGTCACTATATGAACTGTTGTAAGTCGAGGACTACCTGGAGTTGGAATCACAAATTCATCTATTTCATGAATCACAAATTTCAACTATTTGAAAGCAATGGTTTTAGAGCTTTTCTGCAAAATAGCAAGATTAAACCCAGGTGAATTCCCAGGGTGATGGTACTCGAAAGAACAGGGTAGTAACAGAGCACTCATGGCCTACAAGATAACATTGTTTAACTGGTGGGACTCAGAGATTGCCTACTCTTCCTGATTAAAAGCATGACTAACATTCAAATGTTTTCAGTTGCAATTACACAATGCCGACTTTGGAATGGTTCATTAGAAACCCCTAAAATTCAAATAGCAATTCCAGAAGTTCAAACAGTAGTTCTTCCACAGCTAATCTTGTCAATTGCAGATAGGATAAGATAGAAAACATACATAGTTTGGGAGATTCATTAGGAGGGCAGGTTATGCAGCAAATAAAGTAAGCAGTATAAAGAAGTTTCACCTTCAAACAAGGTGCTTTATATTTTGAATCCAACCACTGAATTCTCTGTAAAAACAATTTCTGCAGCTTCCTTCCCACCTACTCCATTAATGCCACTTCATTGCAATATAATAATAAGAGAGTACAAATGTTAAATGTCTTCTCAGGAGTAAAATATTTTCTTTGAAGTAAAGTAATTAAACTCAACAATGTGTATGTGTGTGTTTAAATTTATTCTGATTTCTTTTTCTTTCAAGTGGGGAACATGATGAGGACTATATTCATACAATGTGCTGAACTACAAACTAACCAATCATGTTAGTCTTTTATTCAGCATGTTGTATGAATATAGGGAGTCACTTATGTGTGAGTTGGATGGCTATATAAATGTATTACATAAACAAACAAACAAACACTATGTTAAATGAATCCCAGTTAAGAAAACTATGGATTAGTGTGTTATATGAAGAGATAGTGCAGACAGTTTCATTGCAGTTGTTCTATGTCTGATTAACATATTTTGGTAACAAGGCACTACTTTATATAAACAGAAGACAGCCTATGTAGTGTTTTCAGTAAACTGATACTACTATATAATATGCATGACTGTGGACCAAGTAGGAAGTTAAAGGGCGCTCCACACATTTCTAAGTCAACACAAAGCAATTTCACTGTAAATTAGCTGATCCTGTTGCCAAGGCTCATTTTGCCTCCATTGTGTCTGATCCAAGACACTGACAATTGTATTGTCCAGATAATGAATGTTGTTGCTGCTTTACTATTATGGTTTGTCATTAGCCAGTGAGGAAAACTTCCATAACCTAGTATTGCAACAGAGACAGGTAGGTCTCATTTAAGGATTCTGCCTTTTTCTCCCTCATAATTCATATTTTGTTTTATAGTACCAGTGATAATAAATGAATACAGGACTTGTAATTTTTTATCCAATTTATTGAAAATAACCTTTATTCTAGAAATTGTAAAGTTGGGGGAAAAGAAGAAATGTAAGAGAATGTAAGAAGAAAAGAGAAAGAAAAGAAGCAAAACATAGTAAGATGCACATTATAATAAACATTTTTCTAATTTAGTATACCAAAAATAAAATATTAATGAAAATCATTAAAGTCACTTCCTGACGGGCAAAACAAGCTATATAGAACATATATTGGATCTTGCCTCTCCAGCAATTTAAAGTCAGTTTAAGGAAAGCTTCTGCTTATTTTCTACTAGTGTAAAAATTTGGAAAATGCTCACTTCCTCCCACATCTCATTAGGACATCTCTAAATAACTTAATCATATGAAATAATACAAAATAAAGCAATTTAAGAAAATATCATGCCAAAAATAGGCTCAGAAATAAGAGAAGTATCAAGCCATAAATATGCAGTTATCTAAATGCTAAAGCATGATAACTGAAAATAATATGATGATAGGCAATCGCTCTTCTAACTTCACATGTGTAACTAAAGCCAGTTCAGTGATGAAGGGAATATAGGCTTGCCAAAGAGTTGCCTCCCCAAATTTCCAGTCCGGTAGCTGATCTGATTGTGGTAACCAGAAAATGCTCTGATACTACCTGGTGTTAGTACCTTTATATTACAGTCAACTGCAGGGTGACTATTGGAGTGCTGAGCATCTTGATCATACTCTCTGGAGGATGGCAGAATATCTCAAGCTGTTATCACTAAAGGACTTTAATTTCTATGCCTTTGGGTGAGGTTCAGAGGTATTCAGAATTATTTACAATGATTATCACCAAATAATCATTGAACTTGTATCAGTTTATCTCAGCCTCACTCATGTAAGTGGTGAGGCAATAGATCCGGTGTTCACTTTAATGAAGATGGCATGTGATCTGATGATACACTATATTGTCATCAATCCCTTGCTGTTATTTGATCACTTTCCAGTCAAAATGTACATTGCTGCCATTCTTAACCTCTGCAAAAGTAATGGAACTTGGTCTGCTCCAAGTACCTGATGGATTTAGATCAGGTGTGTTACACTTTTGGCTTGCCTTGATTACACTGAGTGAAGAGGAATTGTCTTGTGCCTTATATAAAATATATACAGTAATTATCACTAAAAATCACATAATAAAATTAAAAATTTAATATTGTGCAGCCACATTACTAGTTGTCCAGGGCCACATGCAGCCCACAGGTCACAGGTTGGACACACCTGATTGCTTGGGCATGTTTGCAATCTGTTGTGGGCAGTTCCGTCATATACCTAGTTACAGTACCTAAAAGAAGACTACTAGGGCACTGAATCTGGCTACTTCTTAGCTGCCTCCCTATAGTCACCATACCTCTTGGTTTACTGACGAATACTAGGAAATGAGACAATTGAAGTGATGCATAGAATATAATAGAATAACAGAGTTGGAAGGGATCTTCTAGCCCAACCCGCTGCTTGGGCAGGAAACCCTATACCATTTCAGACAAATGGTTATCCAAGCTCTTCTTAAAAACTTCCAGTGTTGGAGAATTTACAACTTCTGGAGGCAAGTTGTTCCATTGATTAATTGTTCTAACTGTCAGGAAATTTCTCCTTAGTTCTAAGTTGCTTCTCTCTTTTATTAGTTTCCACCCATTGCTTCTTGTCTTGCCCTTAGGTGCTTTGGAGAATAGCTTGACTCCCTCTTCTTCTTCTGTGTAAGTCCCTGAGATATTGGAGCACTGCTATCATGTCACACCCTACTCCATCTTTTCATCAAACTACAGACAGCAACCGTTCTTTATGTTTTAGCCTTCAGTCCCCTAATCATCTTTGTTGCTCTTCTCTATACTCTTTCTAGAGTCTCAACATCTTTTTTATATCGTGGCAACCAAAACTGGATGCAGTATTCCAATTGTGGCCTTACCAAGGCATTATAAAGTGGTATTAACACTTCTCGTGATCTTGATTCTATCCCTGTTTATGCAGCCTAGAACTGTGTTGACTTTTTAGTAGTTGCTGCACACTTCTGGCTCATATTTAAATGATTGTCCACTAGGACTCCAAGATCCTTCTCACAGTTACTACTATGCATACAGTAACAGTAGTGAAAAGTAATGATTTTAACTGATAGTTTCATTCAGTAGTAACAGGTGATCAGAAATTGAGCCTCTGGTTATTCAGTAGGAGATGCTCGATTCAGCTCTAATGCCCATTACTATTTAACATTATATGCTAAGACAAAGAGTAATGCACTTACTTGTGAATTCCAATGCTACTAATTAATATTCCCAGATTATTTTATATGTACTTTAATCTCTATCAGCTAAATCATAATGTGACAACTACAGGAAGACTATAAAATTATTGATTATAATAACTTGTAGAAAGAGAGGCAAAAGGTAGCATCATCAAGTGCTAAAAGGAAGTGCAACAGAAAAGAAGATTCTTTAAAGTTCTCAAGTAAGATGATACCACTACAACCAATCATATATAAATTGAAAAAGAATATAGGCACATCTGTAATAATCTTTTTTGCCTCAGAAGTTCTCCTCCCAAAATACTACTGTTCAGAGGGCTAGTCATTCAGACTCAACCATTTCAGAAGTTTACTAAACATATGGAGAAATACCAGCAAAACCACTAAACAAGCTTTTCAATTACTGTTTAGATGTAGGAGGTATCCATAAACTATGGAAATCTTCAAAAACAATATATTCATCAAAACAGAAAATCCCCAAAGATTACAAACTATTGCCCAATCTGCCACCTTTCTACATCCTTCAAACATGTGATTGGAAAAATACCTGAATGAGCATCAGCCTTGGGAGTAAGGTGGTTTATGCAAAGACTATTTAATCAACAAGCATTTGTATAAGATCAGCTGGCTCATAGAACAAACATGAGAGGTCCACAAGCTCCTATGTCTTCTGTTTGTTGATAATGTACAAGCTTTTGATGCTATAGATCAAAACGCAGTTGTAAAAATGTTATAAAATCAAGGCATTCATAAACAATATACCTGGCTATTATAGAAAATAATTGAAGACTGCTTAACCAATGTTATATAATTTATCCATCCAATGAATATCCAAGGATCCAAAAAGGTGACACAATTTTCCCAAAGCATTTCACAGCAGCTTTTGAAAAGATCTTCAGAAAGCATAATTGGGAAAAAAGAAACATTAATATAAATGAAAAGCTCCATTCCCTTTGGATCAACAATAACATTGTGACTGTTAATATTAAAGAAGCTAAAAAAATGTTTACATGAGCTGAATGAGACAAGTAAAGGAACTGGAGTAAAGATCAATAGAAACAAACCCCAATATCTATTCAACTATTCTGCCAATATCATGAAATGAAACTTGCATATGAGAAGCAAGAAGAGGTGAACACATATATTTTTGCCAAGAACTCAATTTAGTCAACAGAATTGACTGAGAAATATCACACAAAAGAAAAGCAACATGAGTTAGTTTTAGTCACATAAAAAGAATTCTCCAACAAATTCAAATAATCTCAAATCCAAAGAATTCTCCAACCTTAAGACAGGAGCAAACACCTCCAACACCATAATCTTCCCAGCAATGCTCTATGGATGTGTCAGTCCTTTGAAGAAGTCCTTGCTTTCTTCATAGGGCTGCAATAGAATGACTGACCCAAGGTCACTCAGCTGCATTTGTGTTTAAGTCAGGACCAGAATTCATAATCATCTGGTTTCTAGCTTGGTGCCTTAATTATTACACCTAACCTGTACTCATATCTTGCTTAATCAAAATTATTTATATTAAAGTTTTTTAAAAACTCAAGCAGTATCATCTTAATTATATCACTTTTTGAGTTTTATATAGCTATAGTAAAGTTAGTGCTGTTGCTTTTAGATTTATTGAAGTGCTTGTTGAAAATAACATGGAATTCCTATTCAGAGTCTGAAAGGTTATTATCTAGTTGGTAGATTACTATTTGACTGGAAAAATAAGTGGCATTATTCTGCAAAAAGCCTTAACAATCAGAATAATTGTTCTAAATATTTAAAATATTTAAAATTTCTTTCAGTTGTTTGTTATGGATACGTACTTGTATTAATTGTAGCTATTTCCCCAGAATTAATTCTAATAATGCAGGTTCCTTAATTGTCAGGGTGGGATAGAAGTTTGGTCCAACTATTTAACCAGTTTGCACATTTTTGTGTTCACTTTTAGAAGTTACCAATTGTTCTTCTGGCACTGAGCTGACATTTCTATTCTATTGCTTAACTGTAGACATATCTTGATCATCTGGTTCTACTAGTCAGCTTGTTGAGGCATTTTTCTTGTAGCATTTTTTTGTGTTGGAATCAGATTTTACTTATGGATTTTAACATCTCTGATACTTTTTTCAGTCTTGGTGAAGTGCATTGCTAACTTTCTTTGATTTCAGGTTGTTAGATATTCTGATTAATTTGAATAAAGAATTAGTAATTTACATTCAATGTTCTATTTAAAGCAATTCAAAGGGACATGAATCTAAAGTGAATTCTTATCTGTTGCAACCTTACAATCACTTTGGAACTCCTCTTCCCACAGTTGTGCAAAACATCCTTCTGCATAGCCAAAAGAACTATTGTTCTCTAGAGCTCACAGAACAATCCTGTTTTAGCAGGCATTGGTGACTGATTATTAGTTCTGTCAATGTTCAATTTAGATGACTGTCTTCTTTTTTTTACAGATATTATATGCTATTTACAATTTATAAATGAAAATAAATCCTTCCAAATAAATATATTTGGAGTCAGAAAGATGGAAGTTTACTGTAATGAATATGGGAAAGTGAGCAAATAAGCACAAACCCAAAGGCCTTTCTTCCCCAGAAGAAATAGTGAGATTGGTTGTTCTTTCTTTGTTGGAACTGGAGAGAAATTGGGAGTTACAAAAAGAAAAGTGAGGGGGGAGGGGTGATGTGGATGAGCAAAGGGTATCAAAGAAATTGGAGAACTGAAGTGCAAATGGAAAAGAGATGTGTTGGCAGAAAAATGGTTAAGACTAGCTGGTGACCAAAGACAGGGAGGAGGTATAATCTCAAATTCCATAACTGTCCCAATCCACCTCTGTACATTGCCATTACTAATCACCTGATATCATTTTCAGTTCTAAGCATTGTGAAACACACAACATAATGGGAAAATGCTTTTGGATATGATTGCACCACCATTAGTACACCACTTATGTAAGGATGTTTTCACAGCACTGAAGAGAAATTTTTGGCTAGTTTTTCAACATTACTTTTACGTTTTGCTTCTCATCCAAGAAGCTTCTTCTGCCCTGACTATGGATGAGATTGGATGAGAAGTGAAACTCTTCAAAGAAAAACAAGAAAGTCCAGTTGCATCTTGAAGAAGCATGGGACATGACTCACTGCATTTTCTAGCACTACTTACTGCTCATCCTGCTGAATAGTACAAGAAAGGGCTCCAGTTTTGGCTTGTTGATCTGCTTTGACTTTTTTAAGAACCCCAAAGTTACCAATCTGACCAAAATAATATATTAAAGAATTCTCAATCCCTGGAATTGATTATGACTTCAGAACTAAACAGAGTTCATTTTAAGATCCTTCCATCTTAAAATTGATTTTCGTTTCTGCAATCCTTCTGATTTGGGAGCAGGGACAATGCTGAACACCATAAACTGTGATTAAATTGAATAATCAAAATCACTCAGACCAGTGGTGAAATTCAATTTTTTTTACTACAGGTTCTGTGGGCGGGCGTGGCTTGGTGGTCATGTGACTGAGTGGTGCGGCTTGATGATCATGTGACTGAGCGGGTGTGGCTTGATGATCACACGACTGAGTGGGCGTGGTTTGATGGTCATGTGACTGGGCAGGCGTGGCTTGGTGGTCACACTATTTCTTTCAAACTGCTCACACACCAAGTTTGGTTAAGATTGCTGAAGGCAT
>JAEANM010018332.1:0-12674 GCA_017656035.1 Myanophis thanlyinensis | reverse complement strand
TTATTTATTTATTTATTTATTTATTTCAGTTATACTTTGCACCCTTTCATTGTGAAGAGGTCCATAGAACATGTAATAAAGTGTATATAAATACTCATAAAATATAAAGCTTAGAGGAGCAAAAGACTGAAACAATACTGTATTAAAATCATAAGATGTAGAAAAATACTGGGCTCATGGAAAAATAAAACATTTGTTTGCTCCTAATTTTTGTAAACTTTTATTCAAGGTTGATCTATAAGATATCTAAAGTTTGAGGCTGGAATAGTCTTCTCTTGCCTGATGCTCTCCAGATATGTCAGCAAGGGATTCTGGCAGCCCTCAAACATCTGAAATAATCAGATTGAGAAAAACTGGGTTCAGGTTTACTTAAATATATGCTGTAAAGTTTAATGAAGATGGTTCTGCTAAAATTTAAATAAGACTAATGTAGAACAAGAGCAGTACATGTTAGCAGGAAGGGAACTGACTTTATAACAGGCATAGTTGGTGTTTGCAGTACCTAGGAGAGTTCCTATGGAAGACATCTCAACAATGGTTAGATCCTAACTGTGAAGACAGCTGTTGAGTGCCCAAGCTCCTTTTATTACTCAAAGGTAGATAGATAGATAGATAGTTAGTTGATAGCTAGTTAGCTGGTAGTTAAAGATCAATATCTGGAAGACTCCAAAGTGAGGATGGTTTAGTTCTGGCCTTTCCCCACATTAAAAAAAAAACCTTCATAATTAAGGCTTTTACTTTATGTTTTATGTCAAGGGTGTCAAACTCGATTTCATTGAGGGCCAAATCAGGATTGTGTTTGACCTCAGGGGGCTGGAGTGGGTGTGGCCACGGTGGGCGTGGCCAGCTCAACATCACTCATGTCAGAGGCACCTGTGATGGCCTGACCACTTTGCCAGAGAAAACAGGCTCCAAGCTCCATTTCTGCTGGCAGAGGCACCGCGGGCCAGTACTTTGCTGTTTCCAGAGCAGTCCCTCAGGCCAGAACTAAGCAACCCGCAGGCCGGATCTGGCCCCTGAGCCTTGAGTTTGACACCCTATTTTATGTTTTGAATGATTATGTAAGATATAGTTCTGAAAAATATAAATATGATTAGTTCACAAGCTATTTCTCAAAATCATCACATTTTAAATAAATAATTTAGAAGTATAAGCTGGAATTAGTACATGATCCCTCTTCCCATATGATATAATGCTACAAAGGGATTTTTTTCTTTTTTATACATTTTATACTTTTTTTTAAGTCATGGGTTTGTGTGCTGCAATGAAACATTGTATTTTTTCAGCTATGCATGGCCGGGTCTGAGTTTTTAATTAGGAAATTCATAGGTTGCCCTTTTTGCCAGTTTATCAGAACATGACAACGATTTCAACTTAAACTAGAATGTTTGAAAGAAACTAAACCAATGAAGTAAAACTTGACCAAGGTGTTGTCATCTCGGTGTGAATTCAGTGTAAGGTTAAGAAGCAAAGTATACCTTTCTCAGTGCAGTAGTGAATTTTGAATCGTTCCACTAAATGTATGTCTATGGAGATTCTTAGTCATCCAGGTCAAAGTTGTCTCAAATGAGCTTCCCACAACCTCCCCCCCCCCCCAAAAAAAAAACCTGGACTGTTTTTTCTTGAAGAAGAAGAATCAGAAGAAGTTTTGCTTCTCATCCAAGAAGCTTCATCAGTTTTGGCAGGATGTTGGGAGATGGAAGGAAGGACTGTCGAACCTATTATTCCATCCCCTCCACCATCCAGTCTGATGAAGCTTCTTGGAAGAGAAGTTAAATGTCTTCTTTCTCAAGGAAAAAAAAACAGTTCAGTTTGCCTTTTGAGGAAAAAAAGGCACCTTTGAGTCTGCTAAATGTAGCATTTAAAAAAAAAGATAAACAAATCAAAACATTTATATTGACTCTTATCTCAATTGGGAAAAGTCCAATTTAACTGTCTTTTGTATTTACTATATTTTCATTGTGTGAGAAATATCGTCTGGACAAAGGAAAATAATTTATCTCCTATATATAGATGCTTATTTAGGTTTGACCAGAAATTATTATAAACAATGCATTCTGAGATTACATTACCCAGAGAAGTTAATGCTTTTTCGGAATATTAACTGCTGGAGAGGATGTGCAAATTGTTTGCCCTTCTAGCTAACTTTGATGGAAACTGTTACATGCATACATCCTCTCTGACTCTGTTGGTTACCAACAGAGTAGTTGGTTATTATTTGTATGATTATTTATATCCATGCATATAGTATGTTTACAATCACTGTTGTTTGTTTTCTAGAAAGCCCCTTAATGCTACAGAAAACTAATAATTGCAAATTAATTATTTTAGTCTTTTTAGTTAGTACCGTTGCTTTTCATAAAATTCTGTTGTACATCATACTATTAAGTTCTTATAGTTGCAATATCAATATGAAATAGTTTACCTGCAGAGGTTTGTGATTTAGTATTTCATATTATTTATTTTCCTTTATTCTATAGTTTTATCCAAATTATATAAATTCCTAATACATTTTATCTCAAAGATCTTAAACATACAGTCTTAGTGATATCAATATCATGACTTTATGGTGACTTTTGTTATGCTGCTCAATTACTCAAATAAAAAGACTACTATTACTACTACTATTACTGTTGTTGCTGCTGCTGATTGAGTATAAGGGTAGGATATGAATAAATAGAACAAGCAATCTCTATATAATCACAGAAACTAAACTGTAAATTTACATATTGCTAACTACAGTTTAATATGCACTACTTTTCATACTGCTCTTGTTCCTTCTTAGAGTAGCAATCAAGTGTATTAAATAAAAAAAACCCCAGTGTCTATTGACAAAGAAAGTTCTAAAATGTATTTTACGCATAATCAAAGTAGATTCTGATGAATTTCGAGGGCATTTCAGTTGGTCATCATTTGTATTCGCCATTCCCGCCCTATCACCACCCACAATTTTCAAAGCCAGGTGTAACATCAACTTCATTTCTTATGATCTGAGAACTATTGTTGACAATAGTCTTGAGTTTGACAGCTTTGGCTCCAGTGGAGCTTCAGGTCATTTTAGGCTGGATTTGGAGCCAAAAGAGGCCCACAGCTTCAGCTGCAGGCTGCTTGAGGAACCCTTGCTCCAAATCCAGAGCTGTTCTGAGCAGTTTCCAACTGCTGTTCCAACTTTGGCTGCTTTTACTAGGGTCCAGGTCTGTAGTCAAGGGGTTGGGGAGGGGGATGCAAGCTATTGTAATATGGTTGTAAGCTTAATAACATTTTCTAACCAATGTTATTGAATAATAAACATGCCAAGAGATAATCTGTTCTTATAAAATCAGTTACTTCCTTAGTTTGTTACTTTTAGCAAACTTTGACAGATTTAATGCATGATATAATTAAGCATTTCATTTCATAAACATTTCACTGCATATCGTACCATGTATGACTGTGTATGTGACCAATAAATTTGAAATTGAAATTGAAATATAAATGACATAAAATAATCCAGGTAAAGCTAAGAATTTGGGTTTTTTTGCTTATAGACAAAATCTTGCCAGATTAAACTATGCCAGCTTTCTGTATTAACATAATACATATTAGTTCATTTAGTGACTGTTCGATGTTACAACAGCACTGAAAAAAGTGACACGGCCACTTTTCACAATTATGACCATTGCATCATCCCCCTGGTCATGTGATCAAAATTTAGATGCTCGGCAACTGACTCATATTTATGACGTTATTTATGTCCCAGATCTCATGTGATCACCTTTTGTGACTTGACAAGCAAAGTCAACAGGAAAGCCAAAATCACTTAAGAATCATGTTACTAACTTAACAACTGCAGTAATTAACTTAACCACTGTGGTAAGAAAGGTGGTAAAATGGTGCAAAATTCACTTAACAACTGTCTCACTTAGCAACATAAATTTTGGACTCATTTATGGTTGTAAGTTGAAGACTATCCATACTACTTTTATCTTAACAGCTATAACCTGGGAGATTTTAGGGATTGGTAGCCTAAATCTCTAACTCTTTTTTCAATATAGCTCCAGGCTGTGTTGCCTCTTGTCTCATCCCCTTTCTTGGTGGAATCACTCTCTTCTTCCTGAGAAACTGCTGCTTCACTGTATAGTAGTTCATCACACCTTCTTCCTCTTTGTAGACACAATCCAGCAGAAGAGCCCTGGTACCACTTCCAAAGTCTGTTTCAGCGCCAACATTCCCAACTCCAGCTCCACTTCAGTTCTAGAATCCTCCCCCCATGAATTATGTTCTTGTTCCAAAGCTTGCAGGTATAATTAGGCCTATACCTATTCAGAATTGTATGTCAAGGAATACCTTGAAACAATTGTTCAATTAGTGCTTTGTCCCTGGAACTAGAACAGTGCTCAAGTTAAACAGAGATGTGAGCATACAAAATTAGATATGTTGCAGGCAAAGGCGTGAACTTTCTCAAAAAAATAAGAACTGCAGAGCTAAGTAATCTAAACCAGAAGTGACTCAAGATTGATTAAAGTGAGAATTTTATCTCATAGTCATCACCCCTTGATGATGCAGGTAGAACAATTAACTTGAATAGTTTAAAAAGAGGATTTACCACAATATATAAGACTATTAACTAAGCAGAATGACTATAATATCCATTGACAGAGACAGAGGATCTGTTAATGCGGATTTTTTAGCGACATGAGAGAGGGGTCCTGTTGCTTTTATGTATTTCCCACTGGCACATGGTTCTACCACTTTGAGAACAGATTACCAGGCTAATCCAACATTGCAATTCTTTTTGCCCATGGTATTTGAGTAGCCAGCTTTTCTACTAAATCTCTGACTTCCATATAGAGATGTTAAAGAGATACACTATTCGGCTTTTTTTTTTCATTGATCCAATAATCCAATTAAAGCTCTTTTAGAGATTTAGAATGCCCTTATGGAAATGATTGCCTTAGCCTTATCTTTTTTTCAGTAGATCATATGGAGGAAAAGTTCCTTTATGAATGATTACTTTGGATTTAAGGAAACTTAAATCTTTCATTAAGGTCCCCCCTAGAGGGAGATCAGTTGTCTAGAAACACAAAATATAAATAAATAATTAAGTCTTATCAATTGATTTAAATTAATCCTCATACACTGGCAATTCTCTCAAGACATAGGCTTTATTTAATATATTGATAATTAACAGGCTGCTAACAATTACTGATTTAGATTGCTCATGTAAACAGGCCATTTGTAAAATATTGGATTCCTCAACTTCAGTGATTAGGGGCTCTGCATGATAACAATTATTTATATAGCTCCTGTAATCCAGTTTGTGAACCACTCAGTGTGTAGATGGCTGTAGGGCGGAGCAGAAGGTATTATTCACCTGTGTTTATCTTTGTGATGGAGCATTAGGCTAGGGGTGGGGAGGAATCACTCAGTTGGAAGAGGCACTTAATATTGCTTTTGCTAGTTTAGCTCTCCCCTTCCCCACCCACCCAAATGACATTTTGTGGTTGAAATGCACTGATTTATTTAAAACTGGTAGTTTTATTTTTTGAATTAGGACCAAGCCAAAGTTATTTAGTGGTCTGATGTTAGGCCATGGAATGTTAACAACAATTGTAGTAAGAAGGAATTACTGATTCAAGGCAGTAATTTGCATAGTAAAACTGTAAATGAGCTTGTTGTATCTTCCACAGCAGACATGTGTCATAATAATTTCATCCATTTCTGCCTGACTTCTATTATATAAGAAGGAAACTAATTGTCCCATAATAATCACCTTCATGTTTTTTATGATTACAGAAGTATCTCTAAGTGTATAATAATACATTTCACTGAATCTACCATGAATTTCTTACATAAAGACAAAGTGTAAAGCAAGCTAGACATTAAACTGCTTACTGAGAATAAAGTCCAGCTCATCCTGTATGTTTCAGAAATTTGTCATGATAATATGCTGAAATTAACTCCACATTTGTTCAAATTAATATTGAGGTGAGATAGGGAGTTAATGAAAAAAAAATCCTTTTTCTTCTGAAATGTCCGTAAGGGGAGTTAAGATCTATTAAGTGAATTATTGCAATATACTTTACTCACTGAGATCAGGTAAAATGTGAAGTTAATGAAACACAAAACTTTTTTTCTTCTGAAATAACCCTGAGGAATTCAAGATTTAGTGAATTGTAGCAATGTATTTCTCATCTATATAATATTTAATTATCCATTTCTCCTACATCCACTTACTTTCACAAGTAAAATATAAAGTATTTTTGGACTTTGCAGCACCATTTTCTATGTGCCATCTTTCTTCAAGTTCCAGAATAGCATTTCATGGAAAAACACATTTTCTGAGAAACAGAAACTGTCCAGTCAGCAGCTGGGATGAAATCAAGTGAGCTGGCAGAGATTTGAACCCACAGCTTTGTAGTCCAAGACTGCTATCTGTTGAACGGCAGTTATGTTAATTAAATGTGGGTATTCCAAGTACTTCCTTAGAATAATAATATTACTCCCCATCCTTCTATTTTTCTTGAGCAGATTTAGTGCTGGTCTGCTTCTTCATGAACTGACTGCAGATGTTTTCATTTGCTCTTTAATTTTTGTTTCATGTTCTTATACACACAGTAGCTTCTCTTGTAATTCTATTCTATATTACTCTTATGGTGGTTATTGAGCAGATAGATGTTCCTGTCAAAAGTACTGCCTGATGTTCAGGTATAAATCATCTCTTGGTTACAGATTTCCAAAACAATATTTTATTATTTAGGTATTTAGCAATAATCTTGCCTGATGATTGGAAATCCCCTGCACTGTAATTTGTCAGCTCTATAAAGAGCTGAATTGCACATTTTAAAATGAGTGAGACTTATTTTGTTAAGCAGTTTAATTGAATTGGTACATTATGATGGTTATTATTAATAGGTTTGCTATCCATCTTGAACATCTGTTATCAAATTAAATGCAAGTAATACTTTTTTCTAAATCATTCAATAACTTCCACATATAATTATTTGAATCCCCTCCTGGGCCGCTCACAGTACTATTTGGGAAGAGTTACAATGGAAATAATGATCAAGAACTAAAACATGTATTTTTGAGATGACAAATATACATTTGTATTTACCAATATATAAAGGATTCCTAGAACCATTCTCTATTTGAGTAATATGAGTTAGTTTGGTCTGATCTTCAGTTGCACCTTCAAGACTAACTAGGTTGGGATCTTACCTATTTTGAGCATGTAATCAATATCATCTCCATCTCTTTGGGAAAACTGAAATAGGAGATCAAAGGGAGAATTGGAAAGAAATGAATGGAAAAGTAGAGGAATAAAAATATGAAAATGTAAGGTGGATGTTTTGGTCCTATAACTGTTTTTTTGGTTTTGAACAGATTGAACATCACTGCTGTGAATGGTTTTAGAGTAAATAAATTAAGTTCATCTGAACTATTTTCAGACCTTCAGATATTTCATAATCAAAATGAGGTAAATAAAAATATGTCTTACCTTTTGCTTTCACTGAGTAGTTCATCAAAGACAAAACCCACCTGTTGTTTTGTATTATGAAGTCTGTTTAGACAGACAGAGTAGTGTGGCACCTAATTGACTATGAAGTGTTTAGACAATTGTAATTGTGTAGCATCTAATTGTGTTCTTGGAAGCACAGACATGTTTCTAACTGTGCTGCAGAGTCCATCCATAATGCAGTATTGAGTGTTTCAGCCTGTTGCTAGTTTGGCTATCGTTCTATTCGGCTCATTTGTATATATAATCAAGCAGTGATACTTCCATCTTTCTGCAGACCAAAACAGTTTTCTGTTTTAAAAAATAGCATCTGGAAAGAAAGAGAAAGAACTGAGAATCCATATTCACGTTGCTAAATCCTGAATCTTCATTGATGATGAAATACATAAGTTTATGTATTTGCCTTGGTGACATCTCTAGAAGGAGCAAGGCCTTCTTTTATTTTGGGGGAAGGGGGTTAGGGGGATTGGGATTTAAAAAGTCAAAATATCCTACCAGCAGCTTAGAATCATAACACAAAAATAAATGTTTTCCATTAAATTTCAAGGTGTGGTCTTGGAGCTTTCACACTGCACGTGATTCAATATTTTACAAATTAATTAGTCTAATCAATCAATGGATTTTCAGATAAAAAATAAAGATCATGGAAGGTTGTTCTTGCATGGCAATTTTTAGGGGTTCACATCTATTCATTCTATAGCTTTGTTAGGTAATCCAGCTGTACCAGACATAATATAGTTAGGTAAAGCAATGATTCTTCTTTATTTCCTGAAGGCAATTTCTGAGATTGGAAATAATGGAATACATTCCAATAATCTGTCCTGTAATAACAAATTTGCTAAATTACAGCTTCTATAATGCCTAATCTACATAGAAATTTATTAAAATCTCACCCAAATTATAGGGTATAAAAATAATAATGTTGATTAGTTGTAAAAGGCCTGCATCATATTGTCTTTTAAATGTAATCCTGATAAAAATGAAACAAGATTATAATCTCTCCCAATATCATATTCCAGGAAGGTACATATGGATAAGTGCATATATATTCTCATGATTATATTGTATTAAAACAATGCAAGCATGAGTAGACAAGACTACAGAGAAACGGTCTGTACATTATATATAGAACTATATGCTACTTGCCTATCTTAGAAAAAGACATGATAGAGATGGGGACATCTCTGTTTACATGGATGCCAGCACATCAGTGCTGCTCATAATCTTAAAACACATGAAGACAATCTGATGGAAATGTTGAGTAACAAAATACTAGTTTTGAACAACTGTTAAACTTCCACTACTGTTCTTGTGTGTTGAAATGTCAATGTCCTACGAGCCTTATCTCTTAGTTTTATCTTAGATCCATATAATGCCTAAGCGTATGATGGTTGTCATACAACATGTCTAATTTCTTTGCATTTTTCTGTAATGACAGAACAGAATAACAGAATTGGAAGGGACCTTTATTTTGTTGCAAAGTCTATTCTAGCTACTCCTCCCTTTCAGTATCTTCTAAATTCAGAGGAACTCTTATCTTTCATAGGTTAAACAAATAGTTTCCAGATTTCCTGAGTAAATCTTTTCCCTTGCTTTTCTCTTTTTAAAAGCTTTTTTTGTTTTCTTATTACCATGCTTTCTACAGTTAAAATATACTCTCTAATCTCAGACCAGTCATTTTTCCCAATCTGTTGACCCAAACTGCAATGAATTTGAATAACACAAGTTTTGTGCCCTTGTTATGCAATGTAATTAATAGGGGCAGCATCTTTTAAGACTTATCTTAGACTCAAGAGACATATTTATTCACCTGGAATTACTCTGTTTCTATGGATTTTACAGTAGGTAAGCAGCTTAGCTGCCATAATGCATTCTTTGAAAGGCAGAAAAGAAATGGGGCAATCTTCATAGAGAGTGAAACTGAACTTTTGTAACTCAAATATAAATATGTTGTGAAAAGATTTTCATAAATGTCACAAGGCTACTCATGTGTCTCATAGTAGTGACATTGCAAAGTAACAAGCACAGTAATTCAAATATCTATGAAAAATATAAATCTTTACTTTCAAATGTGACTTCACTTTACAGAAACTCTTGGTGTCCTATATTTAATTGTTCCAGAAAGATGTGGGAGTCATTGGGTTTTCTACCAGCATCTGTTATTTTAAAGCTCATGAACTGAGCTTCTTATTTAATTTCTTATTCATGTATCTACAGTGAAATTTCCAATAAATCAGCTAATCAGTCCACAAGAATAACTTTAAAAAGTAGCTAGTCTGAAACCTTCATTGGAAATGCTATCAATTTCTGAAGTGATTGCTACTCAAGATAAGCAGATCCTCCCACCCCAATGGATTCTCTCTTTTATGTAGAGGAAATATAGTTGGTTGATGAGGATCTTCAGAAGACTTCTGCTTTTTATGACTATAGCATTAGAACAGAGATATGTTTGGAATCTAGAGAATGGCATCTTCCATTGGAAGTATGATTATTAAAACATCATTGGTTTACATTCCTGTATCAATCTATACAACATATTTGTGATAGGCTATACAGAGTCCTGAACCAACTCTTAGCTAAGCATTATTATCTTTGATTTAGTCAAGGTCCACTGACATTCCTTCACTCTTTATTATATGATTGATTATCCTATTGTTTGACACTGTGGAATTCCAATTTGGTTTGAACAGCCTCCCTCCCAAAGAAATTAATATACTGTAACCTCTGAACTTTCCTTTTCTATCCTGATGTTGCTGTATCTTCCTTTCAGCTTTTCAAGGTAGGCCAAATCAGGAAACTGACAGGAAGGCTATATTCATTGAAATAGGCTATAACAGAATCTCAGAATCTTGTGGTTCTCCTTCTCGCCCTCTGCTCTTCTTAATACTATCTCCCTTCCTAGGACTTAATGAATGTTTCTGCCCTCTTGATTTACATAATGATTTGCTTTCTGGTTCTTTATACTTCCTTTGTTCAATCAACTAGAAAATCAACCTCTCCTACCTTCACTGAGTTTGGTCTCAGAGATAGCCTCCCCACTTCTTATTTGGCAGCTCTCTCTTACCTCTATCACTATCCAGAACAATTTTTGAGTGGGGAATTGCAAGATTAAAGGGACTTTCCATTACACCTGCAGACTTCTGGTTACATGACAGTGAGAAACCTTTTGTATTGCTACACATCTCTTAAAGCAAAACTTTTGTAGATATAGGTTTCTATGTACATGTGAACAAAGGTTTGGGTGATAGATTTAGTAACTGATTCTTCTTAAGGATGGGTAAGGTTCTAACAATTGCAGATTCAATTTGTTGCTGATTTTTTTTAGAGTTATTAGTAACATTCTGACACATTTTTAATTATTTATAAAAATTTCTAGTCTATTTCAAAATTGGGTATTCTGAGGGTACTGTTTTTACTTGCAATGTTATGTCTGCTGTACAAATATTATTATTATTATTATTATTATTATTAAAACGTATTTGTCATCCATCTCATTTCAAAGCATGCTCTTTTAATTGTTTAAAAGCTTGTCTGGTGAAATCTAAGTAGTCTGTATTTATACTGTAGATGCTGTTTCCTGTGTGATCAGTATGTCCTGTTCTATGCATATAGTGCTTTGGCTAATCAGATTAGCGTGAAGGCTCTAAATACTACATTAATTATGATGTTTTCTTCAAACTCAAGGTTGTTTTCAAAAATTGTTAAAACTACTATGTTTAAAGAACTGAAAATATTACCTGTCAAAAGACAAAAATAAGCCATGCTAGCCAACTAAAAACTTTATCCCTTGCAATCACTTTTAAAAATCAGCAAGGTTTGAGAGAGATACATCTCTGAAGAAAACCTTAATAGCTTTATCTAAGTTAGCATTTTAGACTGCTTTAAGCAATTAGCAGTTTCCCCTTTTCCTTAAGGGAAACAGAGACACAGAGGAAAAAATTCCATTGTTTTTTTTGCAGGAACGCTTTACAGTAATTGTTTCATCAATTTGGCACTGATTACAGTTATCACTGTGATTTTACCTTACACGTCTTTAATATCAGGATACATATAGTTGTTGACATATAATTGTAATTCAGCCTGGCGTTACAGTCATAACTCATTGTGGTCATAAGACAAGGAATTATGGGACTGGATCAAAGTTCTGACTGTTTTTTATGGTGATTATTAAGTGAATGTTGTGGTAAAGTAAGCACCACAGTTGTTAAGTGCATTTATTTTCCCTAATGGGCGTTTTCTGCCAGAAACTACAGGTAAACTGGAAAAAATTGTATCCATGGAACACTGCAAACAGCCATAAATGTGAACTGGTTGCCAAGAACCGAAAATGTGATCACATGACCACAGGGGTGTGTATGTCTATTGTAATTTTGAAAATGGGTGGTATGTAGTTCTGGGGTGGTCACTAAACTATTGATTATAGAGTTGAGGACCACTGAGTGGTCACTAAGTGATTGGTTGTAAGTGGAGGACTTAAAACCAAGTTGAGGATTACCTAAAATCCACTTTTTTTCTTTATTACAGCAGCAGCTATTAAGCAAATGTATTGTTTTAAACAAAGAAACAAACCAGTAAGGGTCTGTGATATTCCTGTTAACATTTCATAAAGCTCCATTACATTTGAATGCTCTTATTAAGGATACAAAATGTATTCATTTTATTTATTTGGCAGTGTTTACTCCCTAACTCAATCCCAAAGGACTCTTTGTACTCAACATTATCCAAAACCAAAACAAAGTAATACATATCTAAATCAGAACAATATCAAAAATAAAAATATAACCCCAACGAATACCAAGAATGGAACCACAAAGAAAACCCAAGATAGGCACTCAGCTGTGATGAAAAGGAATAAAGCAATCTTTAACTTGCTTACTCAGCAGGGGAAAGGAGGCGGCACATACCGCATTTCTGGGGAAGAGTGACCCCCAAAATTGGGCTGTTACAAACTAGGCTGACCATATTTGATAAACAAAAAAAGAGTACGGGGGGGCGTCGTCGGGGGTGGGGGGGCGTGGCGTCGTCAGCGTCATTGGGGGCGGGGTGTTGGCGTCGGGGGGGTGGGGCATCGGCGGCAGGGGGCATCAGCGGCGTCAGTGGTGGGGTGGCGGCGGCGGCAGCGGGGGCACGGCGGCGGCAACGGGGGGCGGCGGCAGCAACGGTGGCGGCGGCGGTG
>JAEANM010018331.1:0-12674 GCA_017656035.1 Myanophis thanlyinensis | reverse complement strand
TTTAATTTTACAATCTCAATCAGCCTTATTTAATTAATTTTAACTAGATTTTAAATTGTTTATGTATGTGTTTTTATATGGCTGTACACCGCCCCTAGTCTCCTGGGAGAGGGGGCGGTATATAAATCCTGATAAATAAATAAATAAAAATAAATAAATAGAACAACTGCAGTGATATGTTTAAAGAAAAAGGTCCTAAAATGGGACAGAGGCCCACACAAACAGACTGTGTAACAATTTCTTCCACAAGTCATCAGACTCCTCAACACAAAGAAACTGGAACCATAAATACTTGTGTATTTAGCTTTTTTCCCCTTTCTCTCTAAGTTCTTAGATTTAGAGCTATGTGTAGTTCTGTGTCCTGCTCTTTTTCTTTTATATCTATGTTGTCTGATGGTCCTGGGGAAACATTGTTTCATTTCACTGTGTACTGTACTTTATATTGTTGAAATGACAATAAAACCTACTTGCCTTGCCTTGACTTGACTTAGCAACTGTCTTGCGTAGCACCAGAAATGTTGGCTCACTTATGGCCATAAATTGATGGCTACCCATTTAATTATATAATGCAGCATAACTTGATCCTCCTTTTTCTTGAATCAAAAATATTTAAGCCTTAAAATATGCACAAGCTAGTACTTGTTTACAGATTGTTGGCTGTCTTCATTCAGTTCTTATTATTGTTGTCAACAGTTTTGGCTCTTTAATCCAAAGAGGATGAATCTGTGCTTTAGTCTGTAGCTGACAGCCATTTTCTCACAATTCCATTGTTAGCTGGAAACAAAATAAACATGAGAAGATGCTTGGCACACAAACTCTGTTGAGAGCAATATTTATGATACTTATAGAAAACAATTAAAAGTCATTGCAGTAAATCTGTATTGGCTGCATAATTACTTGTTATCTTTTTTGGTGAGATATACTAGAAATCAAGGAAAGGTTTTTTTTTTTTTTAATATTTCTGCTAAACTGATTGTCAGTACTGATTATTTTAGTGGTCCATTTTCTTTACGAACTCAGTGTTCGATTAAAGTTTGAAACTTGTGATGTACCCAGAGTTGTTTTGATATTGTTCCTTAAGAAGGAATATAATTTAATATTTTATGAAGCTATTAGGCTGGATGCTGTTGAAAAAATAATAGAAGTCAAAACATGAGTTGTGGCTCTGTTTAACAATCTAGGGTTTGTTTTATAGTTTGTTTATACTTTAGAAGTTGCTAGAACATCAGCTGAATATTGGGTAGCCTTAATAGGCTGAGTATTCCAAATGGGCCAGAGATAACTGGACCACAGTGGTAAGATTTCAGGGTATAACAGATGGAGTTCTAATAAATGCTTGGACTAATCAACTTTATCCAGAAAGATGGGTCACTTGGGAATGTTAGATAGTTGTGAAAGGTGAATAATCAGTCACTACAGCCATTTAGTAAGGCAGGGGTGGGGAATTATGGCCTCTTTACAATTTGTGTACTTCAACTCCCAGAATTCCTGAGCCAGCTGGCTTAAGAACTCTGGGAGTTGAAATCCACAAGTCCTAAAGGGGCCAAAGTTCTCCACTTCTGCATTAAGGGAAAAGTTTCTGGAGCTTAGTTTAGCGAGAAATTGGGGAAATGCAATAGGATGCTAGTAAATGATGATCAACTTTCCCTTTAGCTGTGACCTTGACAATGCACTTCCACCATGTGTTAGACTGGGACAGCCCACAAACTGGATGTGGCCCCAGGCTATAAAATGCCCATATCTGCAATAAAAGGTCTACTTTGACAATCTCAAAAAACCAGAATAAGGTATTCTCACTTCTAGTCTCTCCTGCCATTCTCACAATTGACACTCTTTCCTACATATGTATATTTGCTTGTACAGAACAACCGAGTTCCATTTCAAAACTATTAGCCTGGTCTATTATCACATTTGTGTAGTGGGAATTGTCCTATCCTAACTTCCCAAGATGAGCCTACATGCATAATCAGCCTTACAACTGATAACATTTGAAATAAAGGATCTAGTCTTAGAGTTAACTCTGACAACAGAGTTAAGGCAAATTCCTTCTCCAGAATTGTGATTCCAATCCATGTCACCTTTCACCTCCCTAAGGAAGCTCTTGTGTCACTCCCAAAACAGATAATGATTACACAAAATAACACGCTCATTTACAGATCCCTCCTCTTATGCTTATTTTGGCACCAAAGAAGGTTTCCGAAAAAGAAAGAGTTCAAAAGAAGAAGCTCATGATGAAAAGGACTGAAGAGTTGAAGTTCCCAAACATGAGCAAGCATCACACATGTTGGCTTGAAATATGATAATTCAAGTCATCTGAAGTCTTATTTCACATACTTGCAAGCAGAAGTGAAACTCAGCAGGTTCTAGCAGGTTCGCTAAAACCGATAGTAAATTTTCTAAGCAGTTCAGAGAACCAATTGTTAGAAGAAATCTTCTTTTGTTTTTTTTCCCACTTTACAGGGTTAATCCTGTAAGGAAGGCAGGAAAAAAATATTCTGGTGTTGTTTCTAGCCTAATCTTTATTGCCCTGCTTACAGAAACTGCCCACCCAGTCACATGACCCCCAGCCACACTCACCAAGCCACACCCACAGAACCAGTAGTAAAAAAAAAAAGTGAATTCCAACACTGCTTGCAAGGTAGCTCTTTGGATGAAGGACAAGGGCAGATCTCTGAGACAAGAAAATAAGGGAAACTGCCCAATCCCAGGAATGGCAGCAACAGAGGAAATATTCATTTGCTTGTTGTAATCCTGCTTTCTACCCCTAGATGGTTGTCTCAGCTCTGTTAAAATAAAGTGGCTTAATAAATGGCTTAAAATGATTCTCAGCAAGAAAGAAACTGGCTCATGAAACAAGGAATAGACAAAGCACGCTGTACAGAGTTTCTTTGGCAAACAGGAGAGACAAAATGTCACACATGGATTTAAAAAAAAATATATGGCTGAATCCTTGACTTCAATAATAACTGATAACTAAATAATTATAGTATAATATAATTCCAGTGTTTCAATAGTATTCTTTTTCTGAATGCTGTACCAATACATTATAGTTCCTAATAAAAATTATGAACATTTTTACTCCAACGTAGCAAATTGCCACACATGCTAAATATTGCATTTATTCTGTGATTTTTCTCTGTTGTAAATTGTATACATGGTTGGGTTAATTTTAAATTGAGCCAAAGAAAGAACATGCTATGTACAGAATGGAAAAATGCAAACAGTTTTCATTTTAAAATATGACCACAGAATCTCCATAGCTTCCTATGCAAAATTAAGACAGCAGCCAATTTAAACCAAAAAAAAAAAAAAAAAAAACTTTTATGGGAAAACAGAGAAATACTTGTTCTTTTTTGATTTAATTATAATTAAAATAAAATGATAGTTCTTTTAACAGTGTGTCATTGTTCTCTAGATGTGTTATCAATAGTAACATTATTTTCAAGTAGATGGAAATAATTTATTCAAACAACAGAATGGAGGATTCTTTTCTCAGTTGAAACTGATACATAACTTATTTTTTTTAATGAGGTGTACCTAATGTGGTACACAAATTAATCTGACTCTCCAAAACTGCTGGTACTGGGGAAACAGAGAAAATGGTCCTGCTTTTCACAACAGTAGAGAATAAAGAAATACTTTTTGCTCATGTGGTCTTTAAGGTTTTAAATTTTATATAATTTATCTCAATATTTACTGTTTTTTGTGAGAACAATGTATTTCTGAAACAATACAGTTTTGTGGAGCTCTCAAGGGTTAAAAAATAAGGGTGTACAATTTAAAGTCATAAAACCAAGTCATAAAATCATCATAATCTTCATCTTAAATATTACTTGGGAGCTTTGCTTTTATTTAGTGCTAATTTTTTAATTGATGCACAAATTCAGAATTAAAGTCCACTTTAAAACTAATGTTTTTCTTTTCTCATACATTTGTTATCTTCCTCATGTTATCTCACAGGAGGTGACTGCTACTCTGATTATGCATGGTTTCCTGTCCTACTGGTTAATAATGAAAAACACTATCTATTTAGAGAAAAGAAGTTCTTGCATTTTCCTTTGGAAAGGAAAACCACATTGAAAGACAAAATTCCATCAGTGTAACATGAACAGTGGCAATACTTGCCTTTCACATAACCAGTTTAATTGGGCTTCTCTGCATTTGGAACAGTGGACACGGTTTGTTGCCTTGTTTATACAGCTTGATTTCATTTGGTCTCACCTGCTGAGAGTTGGACTCTTGCCCAGTGGTTCTAATGAAAACTGGACAGGAAGGAAAGAGTGATTTACTCATTTACCCACTGAAGCTGTTAATGAATACTTCATTCAGGGAGAATGATTCTGAAAGCTAAGAACATAATCTGAGATTTGTAGCCATTTAGAAGGAGGCAGGAAAGAAAAGATTGATAAATGGACAGATAAACATGGGCTAGATTCCATGGATGATTGCATCTACATTTTTGGATCGCCCATCATCAAATAAAGTCATGCCTTCTGTTTCCAGAATTTCCAGCAGTTAGGGTTTCAATCTGAGATACCTCAGATCCAAACAAGTTTCAGATTTGAGGGGGAAAAGCCAGATGTTGTCCCACACATATAGTCACACAAAACTGATAGCATATTCTACAATATCAGGAAATGGCCTGGAAAATGTTGCTATAATTATGAAATGATAGGATTCATAGGTCCTTAGTCAAAGGACTGAACCTCTTTTTTTACATAGCATCCTTGGCTTTCGTCATGCAGCTCAGTGGAGAAACAGGAAAGTAAAAGAATATGAAATGATATCTAAAAACTGTGGAGAAGAGGAATACCCTTGCCTATTTTCCCAAGCAATACTAATATAATAAAAAAGTACATTTATTAAAGAGGTTGGAGCATGTAAGAGAGAAAAACACGCACCCTAACTTGAGATGCTTGGAGAAAATATGTGATAAAGAAATGACAATAAACCAAAATGAAAAGTTGACTGGAGGCCTTTGACCTTTATCTCAGCACCTCTGAAGAATTGCACATAAACAAGACAAGCTCTTATTGTGCTAATGCTTTTATATAGCATTGATTCTTCTCAAGTTCAAGAAAACCCTCAGTGTGCTGGTTTCTTAGCAAGTAGCAAAACCCTGGATAGCCAGTATGTGAGTCAGATTAATATGCTCTCTGAAATTTATGAAGATGTCTTCCTTCAGGAACACAGATCTAAAAAAACCCCAAACATCTGCAGGAGATTTGCATTGTGCACAGGGGAAGTAGAATTGCCAGAGTCCAGAATATTCCTATCTCAAAGATTTGGTCAGTTTTGAGTATCCCTAATTTTTTATCAAGCTTCCATTGCAATGTGACTCCTTCAACTGACAGTTGTGCTTTGAAACTTACCGGTAAATCCAGTTCTCAGAGAAGCCTGAAAAATATAGTTCCACTTTGTTTTTGTTATCTTTTTACTGCTATCCTTTCTGACAGCATCTTTACAAATTTGGTCTATCTGTATATACTTTCTTGACCTACTCTTCTTTTTACCCTAAATAGGTCCTTTTTTATTCAGTTTTTCACTTAAGGTGTTTGGCAGCCATGTTGGCTTCTTCTTTTCCTTCCATTTTTTTTCCTAATTAGAACTCTTATTTTAGTATCTCCTTGTCGCATCCATCTTAGGATCTTTTCTCATTAGGCTCTGTCTTCTGCTATGGAATCTTACTTATCATTGCTGTGTTTACTATAATGTATTTCCTTCCTTGACAAAGAGTGACATTTGACACTGAGCTTTAACGTTTCCTGAAATTCTAATAATATGGTATTCTATAACCATTTTTGCTAAAATACCCATTATTTTCCCTTCATTTACCAAGTACTTTCTAATTATTAGTATCAAAGATAATTGATCCTCCTGTGCTTTCTCTACTCCCTGAATGAGAAAATTGTCAACAAGTCATCAGGTCATTTCCTGCAAAGACTACATTTGGCAAAGTTTGTCTCCCAAGAGTTGTCATGATAAAGTCCCTCCTGACTAATTCAAGCTTCTTTTCTGTTGCTTTTGAAGATAACATCCACATTGTCATTCTGACATCATACTCACATTGGTGAGAAACGACACCAAAATTTCATCATTCTAGCAACAATCCTATACACAATAATCTATAATAACCCCCACTCAATTCTTCCGGACTTATTTCTAAATAGACTTATATATGATTGCAAATAAATTATTCTAAAAAATATCATTCAGGATTTTAAACATTACTTATATGTGGAACCAGACATAGCCAATTTCCTTAAATACTTTATACATGTCACTTTATTGTCTAGTTGTCTACACCAATATGTTAGAATAGATTTTCCAGCATTTGAACAAATATATTGTCATTAGCACTGAAGGAAGTTCATGAAGAAATTAGAAGAAAACAATGTATATTTGGTTTTACAGTTGAAGTGACTTTCAAAATACCTAAATGGAAATAAACTAATTTATTTTCTCAGTTATTTCCTTATATTTTGTTTCCTAATTATTTATTTCTGCTGAGCTCAAATCAGGGGTGGAATCTGACTGGTTTTGCTACTGTTTGGTGCATGCGCATATGTGCAAAACGCGCTGCAGCATGGCTCTTTAAATGCTTTTAGAGGCTCCAGAGGCAGCGGGGATTATCAGGAAGGCTCTGTAGACATTCCAAACAGCTGATTCAGGTAAGTAAGAAAAAAAAGAAGAAGCTCATATAAGGAAGGATAAGGGCAGGGCCAGATGAGTGGGGCCAATTTCAAATCTCTACTACCAGTTTGGGCAATGTGCGATCTGATTTCTCAAGTCTTCTGACAATACAGGCTGAAAGTCATGAAAATAAAACATTTTCCCTACAGTTTTCCTTAGAGTTTCCCATGCAAATAGTTTTGTAACTTAGGTAGTCAGATTGATTTTAGATTTGTTGATAAAGGACAAATGTCCATTAAAAAGAAAGGAATGGGATTTCTGAGATATGGCTCCCTGTAAAACTAGCCAATCCAAAGGAATTTTTCAGGTTTTCTTGAATGGAATAATAACAAAGCTGGTGCATTTTAATGTACTACATTGACACAGGCAAAGTTTAACATTTTTCCACCATTGGGCATAATTCTGGTGTCAGAATTGCAATATCTGGTCCTGCAAACATGTGTTGCTTGGATGTTTAAAATCAGCTTTATGGTTCCTGCAGTAATTGAAGCTAATAAAGGGTCAGGAATATATGAGAGGCTATCAAAGGTAAATGATCTGTGAGCTCAGCTCTTCTCTCTCAGAATATGTCTCTGAAACAGCAGAAAATGTTTCTGAACATCAACAATTTCAAATAATCTTAATTTTAATTGCTGTAAATTTTGGTGGTGGTGCCATTGACAGTTCAGGCTACTGCTTTTCAGGAAATAGATTTCCTCTCCCATTTGGGAGGGAGATATATTCTGGTTATCTGGAACAAATCTGGATAGCTGGCAAATAATATTAGATGCTATTTTCAGTCTCTTCTATGGAGTTTTATTATTTCTGGAAGCAGTGATATTTTTCTTTTTTACTCCCTCTTGTTTTTTTAAAAATTCTTATAATAAGTACATTGTGGCTTGTTTAAAAGGGCAGAATACTTTAGATGGCTCATTTCTCTGCTGCTGTTGTTCCTAAAATATAGACAAAGAATTCAAAAAATGTTTAATTTGAGATTTTAATCCCTTTGGAACAATATTTGTGAAGACTTCACAGCTTAAATGCAAACATGTTTCAATCCATTTAAAAAATAAGTAATAAACTTATTTGTCCAAATGCTAACAACTGGAATAGTGAAAAAGAAGTCAGTATTCCAAAATAACATTGGAAACATACAATGTTTTGGTAGAACAAGAACACAATGGCAAACATTTGTCCTTTGTCTTCATTTTCTCAGTCTTTGATAAAAATAGAATTAATGGAAAACCACATGACGAAAAAGTGAATTATGTGGAATAACGTATATCAATGGATTGACCAAACAAAAACAAAAGATATATATATATGTACAAATGATATAAAGTGTAAATAGTTATATGATATGTATGTCACAGTGAGGATTTAATTGCATTTCTTTTTATGACCCCAGATGAAGTGGACAGATTGCTGGATGCTTTTAATGCCACCACTTGTGCGTTAGATCCGTGCCCCTCCTGGCTAGTATTGGCCACACGGGAGGTGATACGAGATTGGTTCCAGGGGATTATTAATGCTTCTCTGAGAGAGGGGTTCCTGCCTGCCAGCTGGAAAGAGGCGGTGGTGAGGCCTCTCCTCAAGAAGCCATCCCTGGACCCAACCTTGTTGTATAACTATCGGCCGGTCTCCAACCGTCATTTTCTAGCAAAGGCTGTTGAGCTGGTGGTGGCACAATAGCTTCCTCAGCATCTGGATGAAGCGTTGTATCTAGATCCACTCCAATCAGGCTTCAGGCCTGGTTTCAGCACGGAAATGGCCTTGGTCGCATTGGTTGATGATCTCTGGAAGGCACGGGATAGGGGTTATTCCTCTGTCCTGGTCTTATTAGATCTCTCGGCAGCTTTTGATACTGTTGACCATAGTATCTTATTGCAGTGGTTGGGGGGGGGTTGAGAGTGGGGGTTATGATGGTTCTCCTCCTTCCTCTCTGGCCGCTCACAATTTGTGTTGACAGGGGGCAGAGATCGGCCTCGAGGCCCCTAATATGTGGGGTGCCTCGGGTTGGTGCTCTCGCCCCTGCTGTTCAACATTTATGTGAAGTCACTGGGCAAGATCATCCGTGGCTTTGGGGTGAGTTTTCATCAGTACGCTGATGATACTCAGTTGTACATTTCCACCCCAGGCCACTCCAACAAAGCCATCGAAGTGATGGGCCATTGCCTGGAGGCCGTGCGGAGTTGGATGGGTCAAACAGGATCCAGCTCAACCCGGCCAAAACAGAGTGGCTGTGGTTTCCTGTGCCCATATACAGCCAGCTTACTCCATCACTGGCCATGGGGGGGAATTTTATCCCCCGCAGAAAGGGTTTGCAACTTGGGTGTCCTCCTGGATGGACGGCTGTCACTGGAAGATCATATCACGGCCGTCTCCAGGGGGGCCTTTTATGAGGTCCATAGGATCTTCCAGTTGCAACCCTTTCTGAATCGGGGCGCTCTTCACACAGTCACTTCTGCCCTTGTTTACCTCCCGCCTAGATTATGCAAATGTTCTCTACATGGGGCTCCCCTTGAAGAGCATCTGAAGGCTGCAGTGGTAAATCTGGTGCAGAATGTGGCCGCACGGGTAACTGCGGGAGCTCCTTGGAGCTCCCATACTACACCTATCCTGTGTGAGCTGCACTGGCTTCCTGTGGCCTTTTGGGTGCGATTCAAGGTGTTGGTGCTTACCTTTAAAGTGCTCCATGGCTTGGGATCTGGGTACTTACGGGACCGCCTGTTGCCATTGTCAGCCTCCAGCTGACTGGTGTGTTCCCAAAGGGCAGGCCTCCTGGGGGTCTCATTGTCGGGACGTTGTCATTTGACAGCCCTGAGGGTATGAGCCTTCTCTGTTGCTGCACCCTGCCTATGGAATGAATTGCCCCCGGATTCGGACCATTGCAGACCTGCAGACCTTCTGGCATGTGTTAAAAAACCATTTATTTCAGCAAGCTGGTCTGGCCTGACATTTAGCGGGGTTTTAATAATTTCATTTTAAATTAGTTGAATTGCTTAAATTTTAAATTTTAAACTGTAAATTTTAACTTTTAGAATATTTATTTCGGCCTTTGATTTAATTCATTTTTAATTGCTTTTAAATTTTATATGTTCTGTTTTAAATGGCTGTGCACTGTCCTGAGTCCTTCAGGAGTGGGGCGGTATAGAAATTCTGTTAAAGATTAAAGATTAAATTATAATAATAATAAAAAAAGAATTAATGGAAGACCAATATTCAGATTTTTCCAACTAGAAAAAATAAGAAAGAGAAAATAATCATCCACAGCTCAATATTTCTGAGAATACATTATTATCTTTGTCAAAGCAGAATACTTAGGAAATAAAAAATATTTACCAGTAAATTAAAAGTGCATAGCTATAGTAACAAAACAATTAGTCCAATTGGTTCTGTGCTACTATATACTACACTACGTTAGATATTTTATTAGATATGTGAGAAATAAAATGAAGTTGCATGCTTTCTGGAATACTGTATATGTTAGTGCTTTGACTCACTATCTAATCATATCCTGTATTATTGAGGTGGTTAGAATATACTGTTATCATCATTTCTCTTAATTCCTATGTTGTTAGAGCCATTTCTTACTCTATGTATTTTTCTCATCTCTAGACTTTAATCTGTTTCTATCTGAACAGTTTCAAGTATATTGCTGAAAAAAAATCAGCTAGAGTAGGAGGTCATTAGTTGACTTTGTTGATATCTTAGTATGGGTATGTCTTCAATGTTAGCTGAAATTCAGCTATTTTCTGTTTTTAAAGGATGCTATACATATTAGGGTGATATTGAGAAGAAAGCTTTAAATTTGGCCTTATTTTTATAAAAAATAAAATTGATGTTCTGATATTTTATGACTATTTGTCATAGTTTGAAAAAATGTATTTTTCATACTTCAAAATTGAACTTGTTTCTTTCTTCAATTGATAGGAAGATTAAAACATATTCAGTGCTGGTCACAATCTCTGGTATTTTGTGAAGTTAAGGCCCTTTGAAATACACTATTTTCTAATGTATTGATTTGGGGAAGATGTTGAACACCAGATTAGAAAATTGAAATAGCAATAGTACTTAGACTTATATACCGCTTCACACAATGCTTTACAGCGCTCTCTAAGCAGTTTACAGAGTCAGCATATTGCCCCAAACAATCTGGATCCTCATTTTATCGACCTCAGAAGGATAAAAGGCTAAGTCAACCTTGAGCTGATGAGAATCAAATTATCAAACTGCTGAAATCAGCTATCAGCAGAATTAGCCTGCAACGTTGCATTCTAACCTGCATTGTCACAGCCCTGCAGTGAAAAAACAAAATACTGAAAAATTTAAGCTGAACGTAGTAAAATGCTACTGTAGACTTTCAGGGAAAACATCCAAATTATATTTTGGAAAGCAAATACATACACAATACATCACTATTCACAGGACCAGATGGTTTATGTGCTTTTTTCTTGAAAAACTTGCTAACATCCTAGCCAAACAATATTTTCTAAATATCATTCTGAACTAGTTCCCTACCTGCTCTATGGTCATCAGCTATACAGTAGTTATACCAATTTTCAAAAAGGGCAACCCTAGTTCAGTTGAAAATTATAGACTAATCTCTTTGTGTTGTGTTACATGCAAAGTCATGAAATCTATTATAAACCAATACATCACTCACCACTTAGAGACAAACAATTTGCTATCCGACAATCAGTTTGGTTTTAGGAAAAACTTGTCCTGTAATCTACAACTTGTGCACTATAAAAATATCTGGACTACATGTCTTGACCAAGGCAAAGCTGTAGATGCAATTACTTTTGTAAGGCCTTTGACACAGTAATGCACGATAAACTGCTGTTGAAATTAAACTCTTATGGCATTTCCAGCCCTCTGCATAAATGGATTGCTGCTTTCCTGTCTAACAGATTGCAGAAAGTCAAAGTAGGGAACTTGCTGTCTAATCCTGTAGCAGTCAACAGTGATGTTCTGCAAAGCAGTGGTTTTGGTCCCACGCTATTCCTTCTTTATAGCAACAATTTATGTGATCAACTTAAAAGCAATTACATCCTTTTTGCCAATGATGTAAAATTATTCAATACTACAGATAACTCTGTGTCTTGCAAAATCATCTCAACTATGTGTCACAATGGTCATCCATTTGGCAACTCCAAATTTTGATCAACAAATGCTCTGTCTTACATATTGGTAAAAGTAATCAGAACGTCAAGTAAAATCTAGGTGGTATTGAACTAGCTGATGACCCTCACTATATCAAGGACATAGGTGTGCTTATCTCTGATGATCTCTGCTCCAAAGTTCATTGCAACAGCATTGCCAAAAAAGCATTAAGAGTTGTTAATTTAATTTTGCGCAGTTTTTTTTCTGGAAACATTTTATTGTTAATTAGAGCGTATAAATCCTATGCTAGATTAATCTTAGAATATTGTTCAACTGTTTGAAATCTATATATCTGATATCAGTACAATTGAATGGGTCCAGAAGTACTTTATGAGAAAAGTCTTGCACTCTTCTGTATGCAATATAATTCCCTATGCTACTAGGCTCTAAATTCTCGGTTTGGACAACTTAGAATTGCACTGCTTGCAGTAGGTATATGCTTATATGTAGGTATTACATATAAAATTAAAGACAGTAATGTTCTACCTGTAAATGACTTTTTCCATTTCAATCACAATAACATGCACGCTAACAATCACTTTAAACTTAATATAAATTGTTCCAAACTTAACTGCAAGAAATATGACTTTTGTAATAGAATTATCAAAGTCTGGAATGCTCTACCTGATTCAGTTGTATATGCTAGAAATTCTCATAGTTTCAGTCGCAAATTGACTTCTGTGGACCTTACACCATACCTAAGTGGACAGTAGAGGGAGTGTGCATAAGTGCACAAATGTGCCTATCGTCCCTGTCATTGTAATTTCTGATTTTTCTTATTCTTTTATCCGCTTTTACTGTTATTGTTTGACAAATTCAAATAATAAATAAATAAA
>JAEANM010018330.1:0-12675 GCA_017656035.1 Myanophis thanlyinensis | reverse complement strand
TCTATTCTATTCTATTCTATTCATTACATAATAATAAGTGTAGATTTTAAAATTTATCTTTTTTATTTTTGAAAATTGCAAAGAAAAGGGAAATGCCTTTTACATTCCATTGCTTTTCATTATCTTTAAATCTGTGTGATTTATTTCATAGAATAGTACTGAATAATGGGAAAAGTGTTAATCTCAATCCTTGATTTAAGTATCCATGATAAATATCTATTTATAGTTCCGGACAACCAAGATTCATGCAAAGATTCATCAAAACTTTGAGATGTGAATCTTATCCATCATTGAATTCATTCGGGATTTTCCTTTTGTATAATTATATCACTCTCAAGAAACTGTATAATTAACAAATAATGATTACTTTATTAATGACTTGTAGTATTTTATTTAAATTTCAGGTAATGAGGATTTAGAATTTTACTGCCATCTTCTGCGAGGAAGTCTGAATCCAAAGGATTTCCCAACATATGAATACATAAAATTTGTAGGGAATTTTCTATCTTACAATCATGGTAAGAACTGTTCAGTTATATAGGAAGAAATTATGCCCACATTTACATGGTGAAATATAATTCTAAAAAGAATCTATTATAAAATATTTAAAAATACTTAAATGGTATTAAAAAAGAAGACTTGCTGACATTCAATGCTTGGATTAAAAATGTTTCAGAGGTCAGCATTCACATTACTGGCACAACAAAGAATATTTTCTAAAATACAATTAGCATTTCATAGATTGAAATTCCTAACATTTTGCTAAGGAAGCAAAAACTATTGAGCTTTATAGGAATTATTTCAAAATGCATATGATTTTGAATTCGAACTGCATATCAAAACAGATAGTCCATTGGCCCCATGATCTTCTTTAATCAAACAGTATTTTCTGCATGCTGTCCATATGTCGTTCTTCAAGGACGTCTTACTTTTCATCTGCTTCAAGCATCTAACATTCTTTTAGCCATAATATATTAAATGCAATAAAAACAATTCCTGAGAATAACACATTAATTCATCTTGTTTGGGGAGCACTTTTATTGTGTTCAGTTTTTTGAATCTCATATTTGTATAATTTAATTAGCAACTCAGTAAAAACTTATTTTCTTACACCAACAAAAGTAAGCATTCACAGCAAAGTCTAGCTATCGTATTTATCTTTTATTCAATGTTTTTCTTTTCTTGATAATTTTTCTTCTTAGGAATCATATGTTCTCTGTCTTCTGAGCTAGAATGCACAATTAACCATTTTAAAATTACTGGTATCTTTCTATAAGAAATCTTCCATTCCTATTGTATGAGAAAAGTAAATTTTTCCATGCTGCATCCTTTCTTTACATCAATAATATATTGTCCAATAAACAGACAGTAACTGAAAAACCCAAGTAAGAGGGCTCCAGGTATAATATTTCTTGTTAAATTGCCTTCATGTAATTATTGTTTATCTTCTATTCATTTATTTATTAAAAATGCACCAAAGGTATAGTAGTGGCAGCACCTATTTGATTTCAAATAGCCAAGTTAGATAGGTGGTCAATACTAGAACTGAAAATCATTAATACCAGGGCTGTAGGAAAGATTGGGAAGTTAAAGAGACATCCCAGAATAAGGCAAAAACTTCTGTACTGTTCCTGAGAAAACAAAATGTACATGTTAGTATACTGAATATCAGAAGTCAAATTCAGCTTGAGAGAAATTTTATCTTTAAGATGTTAGAATTATCAATGTAGTTAGCACCAACATGATGATTTCCTAGCTTTTCCTCCAGTTTATTTATTTTTTGACATTTTTATTGATTTTTGTTTATTCTTTACACAAAAATTGTAATCTTTATCTAATTAAGTTGTATTGGTATTAATTGGTAAAATAGTGGCTTACTCCTTTTAAATTGGTAAGAGAATGGCTTGCTCATGTTAAAAGCTAACCTTGGACATTTCAAAAGATCTTGGATAAGAACCATGATGAGGTTATTATCCAAGTACATGCACTGATAAGAATATAGATCTCCCGTTTATAACTATTTACTCATCACGATAGAAGTCTATAAATATGTCCTTCCTAGAGAATATATTAAAAGGCAAGATAGATCCATTTTGAATCACATATCTCCTGAAACATTCTAGTTAGACCTCAAAACTTAAAATGTGTTGCAAGTTGAAATAAACTTTAGCATCGGTAAGTTGGTAAATGCTGAACTTTATTATTACATATGAAATAAATGACACACACCCCCAACCAAACCCCAAGATAAAACAGGGAGTTTAGAAATGGCCAAAATAGAGCCATCTCATAGTGTTTTGGAATAGCAAATTAGCCCCTTCCCAATTACAGAACTTTCTAATTCAATTGATTTATTTTCACATCCGAATCTCATCTTTCCTGTCCACATTAGAAGACATGGGGCATTTACTATCTTATCACACAGCCTAGATTTCTTACACATATTTATATGTACATACATATAGCCAGAAAAGTACATTCAGAAGATATAATGCTATGGGATGTTCCATATTAATACGTTTCACATGTATGAAAGAGTTAGCTGAAGCAAATTTGCCAGAAAGGCATAACTCTTTGCCTTCTAATTTTCTTATCCAGTGCCTCTGTCTGACTCTCACAGCTCTGAAGATGTTGTTTCTAGGAGTTACAGAACACCACAAGGAAAACAAATCTGCTTTGTTGCTACTGTTCGGCTGGCCACACCTCAGTTTTTAAAGGCAAGTTTGTCTGTCTTAGAATCTATATCTGTCTTAGAATCTAATCCAATAATAGTGGTCCTACTGATATCTAGGATTGTGCATGCTTTGGAAATGATTGAGAAGAGATACTGCAGAGAATTTCTAATGAGAGAATTAGCTTAGCACTTCTTCCTTTAATTAAATCAGCCTGAAAGATGTGGCAACATTTTGAAAGTTATGTTAATGTTACTGGCTAGGAATTCTGGAAGTTTTAGTACCAGCCTCCCTACAGAAAATCAAACCAGGGAAGGCTGATATATTTGCTCCTGAATGGAAATAAGTATAAATACAGAAAGTGTTAAAAATAAATCAAGTTATTATCTGCAGATACTATTTCCACTCAAATTGTGAACATTGTTTGGATTTTTCTCTTGGAGATTAATTTCTTCTTACATATGTCACTGCAATTAATTAAGTCTTTTGACCAATATTTTTTGAAATTATAGGCAAAACTAGAAATTAGTTTTGACTATGATCAAGTTTGCAAAAAATATATTTTTTGTTTTTTTTAATGCAGTACGTTAATTAGGCCAAAGCACAGGATCTCTAATTATTTAGGAATATGATTCCTATTGGAGAAGAATCTTTATTTGGTCATAATGTATAGTAAGACATTTTTCATGTATTTAATCAACTCTTAATTTTAGCTGAGTTAAGTTGTATACCATAAGAGAAAAGGGATTGTGTCAGCATTTATATTCTACACAGTGTCTGCTAGGTTGTGTGGGGGGGATGCAAGTCTTCAGTTAAGCATATCTGGCATGCTATAAACAAAATGCAAACCTAGAATACTTTCTGCCTCACTGTGGAATTTTCTCTTCTCTTGTGTCTTCTTGAATCTTTATTGCCAGCAATATCTAACATATAACAATGACACATATTTAGTCTTCTTTTCAAAAATCATAAAGCATCATAATAATCTTCCCAAATATACATATTTTTCATCAATTAAAACTAATAAACCGGAAAGAATAACTAGAATTTTTTAAATATATAGTTGGTTTTTTTAGCCTTTTATTTTCATTATTTAAGGAATGGATGGAACTGGGAGAAAGGCACTATTGCCACTTAACAGAATTTAATTCTAATGTAGGAAATGTGCATAGTTGAAGAATGTTTAGAGGAATTCACTTCAAGACACAGTTTGGAATGGAAATTTTTATTTCTGGATCACAGGTTAGTATAAACAGTACCCCCTCCCCAATTATTGTTGTTGACATGATTTAAGTTTCATAAAATAATGCTTTGTTTGTTCTATAAATAAGTGTATAATGGTATACATTATTAAAATTATCATTAATCAAACATTTGTTAATCAGCATTAATTAATTTTGTAAGTTTTGAAAGTATATCATGTATATTGCATGAGCTATTTGTATGTGTTGATGAAAAGTGGAATATATATTGTAAGAAAGAAGAAAATAAACCAGTGTGGTTGCATTGGACTTTTAGTCAGACAGTATATGCAGAATATAGATATATACTGTATTGTACATAAGTCATGCATAAACTAGAATCAAGAAAAATTTAAAAACAATATAATGCTGTATTCATAAGGGTATGTTTTCTTAAATAAATAAAGAAATCACATTGAATTTTCCAAGGTAACATAATTAGGAGAAACACAGGACCAAAGTATTCAACATTTAAGCTTACTCATATAAGTAGCCTATCTTTCAAAAGCTGCTCTTTAGAATTGGGCACCCTTCAAAATTGTATTCTTTTATTTATTTTGAACATTTATAAGGTTGCCAACTGGATAGGCAGAAAATGAGGAAGGCAGTTTGTAAGAAAATCAACTCCTACTCAGTAGTGGAATTCAAATTTTTTTATTACCGGTTCTGTAGGCATGGCTTGGTGGGCGTGGCTGGGGGATCATGTGACTGGGTGGGCAGTTTCTGTAAGCAGGGCAATAAAGGTTAGGCTAGAAACAACACCAGGACGTTTCTTTCCTGCTTTCCTTAGAGGATTAACCCTGTAAATTGGAAAAAAACAAAAGGAGATTTCTTCTAACAACCAGTTCTCCAAACTGCTTAGAAAATTTACTACCAGTTCTAGCAAACCTGCTAGAACCTGCTGAATTTCACCTCTGCTCCCATTATAATTTTGATTAATTATAACTTTCAGTTTTGACCCAGATAAATAAATACTGCATAGTCTTAATCAGACTATTCACTAGAACAGGTTTGTTAACTTTCTAAGCTGTTTGGAGAACTGCTTGTTCAGCTAGTCATCAGGACAGAGAACTGGTTGTTAAATTATTTGAATGCCACCACTAGTCTTAATAATGGAACCATTATTAATGTATATGTATCCTGTTTCTAATATGTTATGTCTGTCCTTTAGAATATGGCAGTCTAAAAATTCTACAGGAGATTGTTACCTACTCTTAATGTTTGGTTGTTAAATCCAGAACCCCAAAAACAATAAAACCAAAAAACACATCTCCTTGTCTTTGAATTTGTGATATCAAATTATATGGACAGGGTATATGATGTTCTTCCTTTACCCTTAATTAGAAAGGATCTTTTTTTAAAGACTAAGACATGGCTACCAGATTCTAGCAGTACTTTCTCCAATCTATTGCAATAGTGTGGCCTAAAACTATTTACATTATTTTTCCCTTATCATTGTATTTTTCTTTTTAAAATTCAACCTGGAATTTAGTGGTTTTTCTTAGAGACCAGTCTTATAGCTTATATTGCTTCCAGTCACAAATTAGTTAACTTTTCCCCACTGATTTTGCTTTTAATTCCTCTGCTTTGTTTCTTTATTCCAATATTTTAAAATGATTTGGTAAGATTTGTGCAAAGTATTTGTATATATTCTTCCTGTACCTTTGTGTCAATTGTGCTTCTGTATGTTGGAATTTTGTCTGTTGGACCACAGAATTCAAAGTCTGTTCTTGATATTTGCAATACTCAAATAAAATAATTTCTCTTAATACAGAGCCCCACCAATTATAGGATATTTACCTTTTGAAGTGCTAGGAACCTCTGGCTATGATTACTATCATATAGATGACCTACAGCTCTTGGCACGATGCCATGAACACTGTGAGTATTGCTTTCCTGTGGACATGAGAATCGAAGGAGACAGCTATTGTCCTGTCTGTATTGTATTAAAAATGAAAACCAGGTGGGGACGGCGGCGGGGGACAGCGGCAGGGGTGGCTTCCCTTCGCTGGAAATCGACCACAAATCCAGACTCGGCTGAGAAGCAAGAAGCTTGTTCCAACGATGCAGGGAAGGCGGGACCTCTTGCTGGAGCCTCTCGCTCTTCTGCATTTGCCCGGACATGACATCGCCACTTTTACGTCCAGTCTGGGGCGTCCGGGTAAATTTATAAAACCCGCCCGGATGCCCCGGACAGGACGTAAAAAAAGGGCATGTCCGGGCAAATGAGGACGGTTGGTCACCCTATAAAAGTGAACACGGTCCTTTCCTTGTAATGTTAATCCTAAATCTGTAAGTCAGGCCAATTGGTCTATACTATCTATCTGTGTAAAATTCAGTTTAAAACCTTTCAATTTGACAGGTCAGATTTGAGTTTCATTCTCCTCTGTTTGAAAGCAAACTCAAGACCCAATTCTTTCCCATTTAATAAATCACAGACATCAGCATGCAAGCAGTTTTCCTTTTATTGCTGCCACATTATCAAATGTTGCTTACATTCTCAAATCAAAAGGAAATATAAAATAACAGTTTTTATATTGTTATGTTGTTATAAAACAGTAATAACAAATTATAAAATTATAATACAGCAATAAAACTCAGCTAATC
Organism: Myanophis thanlyinensis; assembly: GCA_017656035.1. NCBI lineage: Eukaryota > Metazoa > Chordata > Lepidosauria > Squamata > Homalopsidae > Myanophis > Myanophis thanlyinensis. Next base: position 6,155 of record JAEANM010018330.1, on the reverse strand, counting down.
TCAGAAAGTACAATTGAACAAATTGTTTGCACATGTACACATTAATAATGCAATCAAATTATAGTATATATTATACAGGATTTTTATTCAATAGGGGCATGTGCTGGAGATAGAAATCCATAAGCACATCATACTTAAAATGTTCCTATCACTTGATAATCCATATAATATTTTCCATGGCATGTGGTTATTAATTTCATGTAATCAAATGAATTTATGTACTTTACATTTTTAGATATTACGCATTATTTCTCTTTTAGCAAGAGAATTCTTGTATCCTTAGGGAAATCAAATCAAATCAAATTTTATTCATCTCATGCACAGTCATAAATGGTACGAAATGCAGTGAAATTTGAGAGTGCTGAGGAATTCATAAATCTCCCAGAATAATTTTTCACTGACATATTTGAAATATATTTGCAAATTTCTTTCTTTCTTTCTTGTACCAATAGTGATGCAATTTGGCAAAGGGAAATCTTGCTGCTATCGATTTCTGACCAAAGGACAGCAATGGATTTGGCTACAAACTCATTACTATATCACCTACCACCAATGGAATTCAAAACCAGAATTCATTGTGTGCACTCATACAGTATTGAGGTATGGAAAATAAATTAACAGGCTATCAGGAGAGGTCTTGTTGTATTAGAAGAGAGTGAAGATCTAGCTTAAGGGCCACTCTATATACAATAATGGCTGTCTCTAAATGATATGGAAAACTTCAGTCAATACTTTGAGTTTTCAGGAATTGTAAATAAACTTAATAATTAACTTTAATAAATTATTCATTATATTTTATGTTACTTTATATAATAATTGTAAAATAGTAAATAAGTTTAATAGGCTTCTCTATGGTAGTGGTAGAAATTAAAGAGTTAAAAGTATATAGGGACTAATTCTTAAATCTATGAAATACTTTAAAAGGTTCTGAGAGTAGGCAGAGAAATGATTATTAGGAAAGTAACAAATTGTGTCTTTTCATTGTCCTGGTAAGATAGCTAGATGAGAATAATCTTGTTGATTGCATTGAGTGTGGTATGACACTGGAAATAACACATGGGTTGGCTCAAAATAAGGAATAAAAATAGGAATTATAATGTTTATTATGAACTGAGATTAGTGACATGCTAACTGAATTCCAAAGAAACCTCCAAGTTAAATCTTACTGTACACTGTGTTTGGAAAGTAGAACAGCTTGATAGGTTATACAGTATAATATATTTTGAAGCAGCCTGCTGTAGAAATATGACCAGTGACAGCAGAAAGCAACCCATGTCATCAAATTTTATACATTAGTTATATGTAGTTGTGAAACTTGTATTTATGGATTTAAAGAACCAATAATGGTCTCCAAAGCTATGTTCTTTGTCTGAAGCCTCGTCCTATGAAGGTAAACTGTATCCTATGATTAGAGACAATATTTTCTTTTTATTTGCATATGAATAAACTTATTGTAGATATAAAATGTAATCCATTATACATGTTTGAATTAGATAAACATCATATTGTAATTACATAATACATTCAGCTTTCATGTAATAAATAATTACTTGCATTAGAGAATGCTTGAAATGATAGCATGGATATAATTATAATGTTCAATCAGTTATGCAGATGTTCGAGTGGAAAGGCAGCAAAATCTGATTTTAGAAGATGCACCTACAGATATCATCTCTTCAGTATTAAAGGTATAACAATGCTTACATTTTTCAATTTTTTCCCATTAGCAGTTATAAAGTATTGGATTGGATTAATGTGAATGTATATTTACATACACACAATCACACACACACACAGACACACAGACAAAAATTTTCTTCAATACTTTGGCCCAAATATTTTTGATTTTTACTGTCAAATTTTAAGTAGTTTTTGTATTATATTGTATTATATCAGGTGGTGCAATGAATCAGAGATTAAGATGCTAGGCTTGTTGGCTGGAAAGTGTTTGCATGATGGGGTGACCACCTGTTTTTGCCTAGCTCCTGCCCACCTAGCAGTTAGAAAGCATGCAAATACAAGTAGATAAATGGGTACCACTTCGATTTACAGGAAACAGTGGTCTGCAACATCATGCTGGCTACATGATTGCGGAAACAATCTGGCAGCACTAGCTCATGACCTCCAAATGGAGATGAGTGCCGCTGCCTATACTTAACTAGTGGAGTTAAATCCCCAGGGAGAACTTGCCTTTCTTTCATTACATTATTTAGAGAAAAATCAGAGCAATGAATGAAGTTATATTTTGACTGCAACTGGAGTGCCACATAGTTTAGTTAAAATACAGGTGGGTATACTGTTGTGGAAGACAGTGGGAAGAAGTAGAGAAGAATGTTAATGGGTGTAACAAGATCCTAACTCTAACCCTACTCCAGGTTTTGGGTAGGAAAGGCTTTAAAGCAAAGAGACCTGCCTTAATTGGTCTGCCTAGGAATTTACAGTTTTCAAAATTATATTTTTATTCATGAAAAGTGCAAAAAATGATTTTCTGAAATTCATGCGGTTCTTTCATCTTGGGTTTGCCAACCACCTGGGCCTTGACTACTGTAACTTGCAGTGACCTATGTGTATTTTGATACATACCTGTTGTGCATTCATCTTTTTATTTTGAAGAAGCATATTGCAATGCAAAGGGAGGATAGATTCTGGTTTGTGTTCACGGAAACATTTGGGGAGCTCCATATGCACTACTGAAAGGCTATAGAAGTATTCTGTTCAAAAAAGTATGTGGCTAATATTTTCTTCCCTTATACACTTTTTCAAGATTTTTCTGTCTACATTTGTACTTAGCGTGATAAATATTTTTGCTTTATTTTCAAGGACAATGTCCCAGACTTGAATCCTCAACAGCATTTTAAATCACTTGAATTAGACACAGCGGTTCTCAACAGCCAGATATTTTCTATGTCTTGTCATGGTTTACACAAATCTTTGCCTTTATCCTTGCCTGAAACAGCATGTAAGTAATGATTTTTCTCAAAATATTAATTTGAGTGAAGACCTGAAATGCCTTATTTGACCTAGTATAGGAGAAATTATAAAGATTGTAATATAATTTGTATAAAAGAAAATTGAAAGATTAAACTAATATAATATAATGGGTATCATGGGGATTTTATTATTATTAATTTATATAACATTGATTACCACTGATCATCATAGTGTCACATCAAATCTACTCCTGGTAATAATCACTTGGCCCTTATGATTAGATAGCCTGCCTATCACCTATATTCAGCTACACTGCTTCCATAAAGCCATCTAGTAAGTTGAGGTGAGGTGAGGTTTGAACTAATTCAGCAGTACAGATTGAACAGTATTCCTCAGAATGTTGCTTCAATAAATGCTAACCTATTTTCATTATAAATCTATGATAGTATAGTGGTAGAAAAACGAATAGCCATACCATATGAAACATTTGGTTCAAATATTTTAAGTTATTACATTATTACAAAAGTTTGGACTACGTTTTGTTTAAAAAACAATTTATCTTTCCTCAAACGCCGTCCAAAAGAAAGCTAAATGAACGCCCCCAAACACATGAAAACATATTTTATTCTACTGTAACTGAAAATGTGATAGTAAACACTCAGTCCCTGCCTGTGATATTATTGCAACTGTCTTCTTTCTAATTCCTATCTTTTGTAACAATTGGTCAAAATTCAAAAATCCACCCTTGCTTTCACACTTACCTAGAACCTTTCACATAAATAAACCCAAAGCTGAAAATATATAAAGCAAAAGAATAAACAAGGTTTCAAGCTAGTTCTTAGACTTAGAAATTTACAAAGGAATCTTAAGCTACGTACCCAACAGGCCTTTAAGAAGTACTATTTTAAAGTAGGTGTTATTTTTAAAAGGCCATGCAAGTTGCTGAACCATTAAAGTAATAGGTATGCAGAAGCTGTATATTGGAGACAAAGGTTTTAAAAGTGGCTTTGTTTATTAAATTCAGGCCTTGAGGTGAGATGCATGGCAAATAAAACAAACAAACAAACAAATAAATAAATAAATAAATAAACAAATATTGGCCATGTACGTCATCCGGAATCACTTGATGTTTTTTCTCTGAAGCCTAGTCCTATGAAGGTAAACAGTATCCTATGATTAGAGACAATATTTTCTTTTTCTGTGAGTTGCACAGTTATAGAAAATGAATAAATGAATGAATTATATATTATTTATTAATGAATGAATTATAGCAATAGCGATAACACTTAGACTTATATACTGCTTTGTGGTGCTTTATAGTGGTTTATAAATGTCAGCATATTGCCCCAAACAATCTGGGTTCTCATTTCACCGAACTAATAAAGATGGAAAGCTAAGTCAATTGAACTGGTCAGGATTGAATTGCTGAATGTGGGCAGAGTTAGCTTGCAGTACTGCATTCTAACCACTGTGCCACCATGGCACATGTTCAGTTCTGTTCAGTTCTATTGTGAATAAATGTTATCTCACCCAGCAGCGAACAAGAAGAAACCAAGTACATCCTTATTCTCAATTCAGTATAAAACCATAAATATATTTTTAAAAGCAAATGGCGTGGATTAACCTGTGATAACTTCAGTAATGCATTTTGCTACACAAGATATTTAAAAAAAAAAATACAGGCAGGATCAAGAATGAGGGAATGGAGTTAGGAATGACTCAATCAGATTGCTTGAGCAATGTAGTCTGTTTGCTATATAGCTGGCTATGTAGATGTATGTAGCTGGGGATATAGATGTATGTAGAAACATTAAATATTGTCATTTAATAATGATTTTACTATGAATATATCTTATAGCCACAATAACAAAGCCTATCCCGGAGTCTTCCTCATTTCAAAGATCACAGCAGAACTTACCAAAACAGAGGTCTAATCTACCTGCTACAACTCAAGTAAGACTTAACAATAAATGTATACATTTCTGCGACCTTCTGACTAGCAAAATCAATGGTAATCCAGATTCACTTAACAACATTGCAATGATCCACTTAACAACTGTGGCAACAAAGTCATAAAATTTGGCAAAATTCACTTAACAAATGTCTCACTTAGCAACAGAAATTTTGAGCTCAATTGTGGTCAGACATTGAGGACTACTGTACATGGGAAGCCCCTACAGTGTATGTTAATATAAATGTGCCTTGCAGCCAAAAATACAGAATATTAGTAGCACTGCAAACTTTGGCACTGCCATACCAAACATCAATTTAACAAAAAAAAATTAAAAAAACCCACTTGTCCATGCCAAAAGTAGCAAGTTGAATGGCACTGGCAAGAGAAATCTCAATGTAAATCAGTGTTTCTTAACCTCTAAAATAGGCGGACTTCAGGCTGGGGAATTCTGGGAGTTGAAATCCATTCATCTTAAAGCTTGAAATACTGATGTTCATCCAGGAGTACTAAAATGCCCTGCCCTATCCTGTCCATGTAACACAGCTGGGATACCATTCTCTACCCCAGCTATAACAAGGCAAAACAATGGAGTCAAGTTGGGCTCCAAGAACAAGATAATGCAGGGCTGAGTTTGGAACCTAGCTGTCCTTCAAGTCCATGGGAGAAGACTGTCCAGCTGAGCTTGATAAACCCAGGCCCACTTTATTCTCCCATGCTGGCCCATTCCTTCCCAAGAGGTACTGTAAAAATGACCAGAGAGGATGCATGTTTGAGATCACAGCTTTCATGATATTAACCAATAATATCCTTTAACCATAGTAAAAAGAGACTCAGAAATCTTTATTTCTTGCTTAAGCTCTCTGCCCAGTTTACTATGTTCCAAACGATCAAGAACCAACTTGAGCAGCGGACTCGTATACTGCAAGCCAACATCCAGTGGCAGCAAGAAGAGCTGCAGAAAATCCAAGAACAGCTTTGCATGGTACAAGATTCTAGTATACAGGTAAGCAGAACACTCCAAAGTATGTGTTATTTAAACAAATTATTTTATCCAGCAAGTTGCAATTACTGAATTGAAACTATGCAGAATACAATACTTAAAATGAGATTATTTGATGGACGGACACATACACAAACACATAGATATACACACATATATACACATGTATACATACTTACTTACTTACTTCAAATTCAAATTTTCAAATTCAAATTTTATTGGTCACATGCACAGTCATACATGGTACGATATGCAGTGAAATGCTTACGC